>CM065817.1:10259500-10469500 GCA_033398695.1 Orobanche coerulescens
ATCTTTTAAGGTGTTTTAATCTTTTCTTTTGATTTATATTCAATTAATTGTTTTAAGTGTTGATTATCATCTAGAAATTTCATCACCATCTCCTATACATGGTGTATGATGAGCCTAGATGATCATATTATGTAAAAGATCTATATGATTCATAAAAATCATCAAGTTGTAACTTGTGTGATTTAAAGAAGATAGATCTTATGGTTTTAACCAATGTTGTTATTGTTATAAGTTGTATATTATCATCATCTCTAGATTATATCTACACCCTATACATGGTGTATGATGGATCTAGATGATTATGTAAAATACAAGGTCTAAATGAACCATGGAAATCACCAAGTTTTATTTAGGTGATAAAATGTGATAGATCTTGTGAATGGTTATAATTCTTGTTAATTATTATTTTGATTCTCAACATATCCATATCAATATGTTTAGATCTAAGTATACAACTTTATAGCATCTTCTAAGATGTGTATATAAATGTTTGTGTATTTGAAAGATCAAGGAACCCTTAAGAAAGGGGAAAATTATGAGTTTAAATGGTTTGTCATATATTATGTTGATTTGATTCTTTTCCTTGTGACTAAATGAAATGCCAATGACCCCTAGCCCTTTTTAGTGCCACCATGTTCATAGGGGACTGAATTTGGGTGATAAACACATCTAGGAATGTGTTTCAAAAGTGAGAGGAATGGATTGGTTAAAAAGATTAAGGGTTGGCTACGATTCTGTTTCCATCAGATTTGTAGTCATCTTACAAAAATCATAACTTGAATTCTATAACTAAAACGGATCTCAAACCTGTGCCAAAAGTTTACAAATTGTGTTGGGTAACTTTCTTATGAAGGTCACTCTCACTAATTAGGACTTTATCCATGGGCAAGAACAGCACCTTTGCTGGTAGGTCTGATCCGGGTCTGATCTGATAGGTCAACTTGTTTTATTCGTTTCTAGGGCTTGGGAAATGATCTAATGGGATTCCAAGTTCCCACATGTGTGTTATGACCTAAAGTTGTGATCTGGAGTTTATGGGATGTTATCTCCAAGTATTTCTTGGTCATATTGAGTTCACACTCCAGATCAGTTTTCTGTCATCAGCTTTTAAGGGTTTTGTAATTAGTCATGTTGTGAATTTCATATCTAGAGTTTGGGAAACCCTTTTTGGTCGATTCCAACTCTGAGACTTTGGTATTTATGTCTATTATCTCTGTGGTTTTTAGTTTGGACAATGTCTACCCACAGGTTGGGTAGAATTGGCCAACACTACTGATTCCTATGAATTGGGACTGCACTGCGATGTCTTTTTAAAAGCATCATAATAAATTCATATTTTGGAGTTAGAGTGAGTTCTTTACTGTTTTAAAAAGGGGAAAGACTCTAGTTTCTTAGAAAAATTTAATATTGATATGTTAATACTTAGGAAAATTAAGTAAATCCATCTTTAACAGCGGGTCTGTTTTTAGACCTTGCTGTTCAGATTTTTGTTTAAGTCTTTAAGCTTCATCTTTGGGTATATCCTAACTCCTAGTTTATAATAGGTGAAGTTTTGGCATTTGCTCAAGTGTGGTAGCCAGTTTTGATTTAGCAATCTCCCTTAAGTATTCAAGGTGAGTTCTCTCACTCCATTGTCTCAATATTTATGATTGCTAGGTTAGCACGTGAGTGTTAAATTATTATTATGGTATGATAATATGAATGCATGCTTAAAATATTAATTATACATGTGCCTTGCACCGTATGTTTATTGTTGAGGGATCATAGCAATTATCCGGCTTTTGTCCGGTGCGCGTGGTTAGGTATAATTACTCCAATACCCTCCGGGATGTGAGGTGAGGGTAAGATTAACCCAATACTCTTCGGTTTGTGAGATGCGGGTAACCTACTAGCCCTCCTTATAAGCCTTGATTTGTTCTTGGCTTATGTTTAAATGTTATAACTATATATTTTAATCTAGGTCTAGTGATTGTGGATATTGGTATAATGTTGTGTTTGTATTCACTAAGCTTTGTGCTTACGGTTTTACTTAACATTTTCGTGTATTACGATTAAGGAGGCTAAGGACTGTGGGAGCATTCGTGACACCTTTGTGATTTATTTTAAGTCAATGAACATTTTTAGGACTTCCGCTTTTGACATTTCTATATTAGAAAGTTTTACTTATGTTGTTTTCTTTAGAAGTTTGATAACTTGACTGCCATTATTGGCTTATTAAATTAAATAAATGAGGTTCCTTTATGAATTGGTGTCAAACTTATTATTATTTCCGCAAAAAAAAAAAAAAAAAAATATAAATAAATTTTGGGTGTTACAATCTTGGACTGAGCTTCCCTTTCTTCCTAAAGCAGAAGACTCTTCATCGGGGATACCTTGGGAAGAACATGGTCTTCCACTTGGAACTCCAAGGGTCGACGTCGTACATCATCATTGGATTTTTCTCGACTCTGAGTGGTCAACAATCTATCTAAAATGATAAAAATCCTCTCCTTAGTTTCCATAACATATCCGGCTGTGTCCGGACTAACTCTGAGGCCTCATCCCAAATAAAGTGGAGATCTACGCCGCCTACCATATAAGGCCTCAAAAGGTGCTATATTGATCGATGCATATCAGCTATTGTTGTATGTAAACTTGATCAAAGGCAAATCGAGTTTCCAATCACCACTTCAGTTTAAAGTGCATGTCCGCAGCATATCTTCCAACATCTGAATCATTCGCTCGATCTGACTGTATGGCTATGAGTGAAAAGACGTACTCTAACTCAACTCGGTACCCAAGGCCTGATGGAATACATGCCAAAAGTATGATACGAAAAGGCCATCCCGATCAAAAATGATAGTCTTAGGTGTACCGTGTAGTCTCCCAACCTCTACTATAAATACTCGATCCAGCCCCTCTAGTCCTTAAGTGTCCTTGATATCTAGGAAGTGTGCCGACTTGGTTAACCGATCTACGATCACCCAAATCATATTTATCCCGATTTTCGTCTTCGGCATTCCCGTGATAAAGTCTATGGAGATATCTTCCCACTTCTACTCGGGAATAGAAAGCGGATTCAACCACTCGGCTAATCGTTGATGCTCGATTTTACTTGCTGGAAAGTCAAGCACAATAAAAACTGTGTGACAACCCTTTTCATATTATTCCACCAAAAATTCTGCTTTAAATCTTTGTACATCTTACTCGTTCCTGGATGAATTGCGTAAGACGTAGCATAAGCCTCTCAGAGTATCCTATGTCTCAACTCCAAGTCATTCGGAATATACAGTATACCCTGGAACCTCAAAATGCTTCCCTCATGAACCATGAAACCAGGGGCTTTTCCCTTAACCACATTCGCCTTTAGTTGAATAATCATCGGGTCACTCTGCTGTTTTCATTTGATGTCATCTAAGGATGAAGTAATATCGAGAGTACACAACAGCCCTTGCACTCTCTGAAGCCAAACTTATATTCCCTGCTCGATTAGTTCTTGTCAGTTCTTCGCTTGTGGGGTGAGAACCTCTAGCATTTGAAGTGATATCGGCTTCCGGCTTAATGCGTCCAAGACAACATTGGCCTTTCCTGGATGGTAAAGGATTTTATTTATGTCATAATCTTTTATCAACTCTAACCAACGGCGTTGCCTCATATTCAACTCTTTCTTACTGAAGATGTATTTCAAACTCTTGTGGTCAGTATAGATCCAACACGAAGAGCCATATAAATAATATCACTAAATCTTCAGTGCAAACACAACCGCAGCTAACTCCAAGTCTTGAGTATGATAGTTCATCTCATATGGATTCAACTGCCGTGATGCAAAAGCTATTGTGTTATCATATTGTATAAGCACACACCCGAGCCCCTGGCCTGAAGCGTCACTATAAACTGCAAACCCCTTGATACCTTTCGGTAATATCAGAACCGACACAGATGTCAAACGCCTCTTCAATTCTTCAAAGTTGTGCTGTCCCTCATCAATCCACTCAAACTTTTCTGTATTTTGAAGCAACTGTATAAGTGATCAAGAAAGTTTAGAGAATCCCTTGACAAACCTACGATAGTACCCAGTAAGTCCAAGAAAGCTACGAACCTCCTTCACGTTTTTAGGCAGTGCCCAATCTAACACTGCCTTGATTTTCTGTGGGTCTTCACGAACCCCTTTGGACGAGATCACATGGCCGAGAAACATAACTTCCTTCAAACACAATCCACATTTAGAGAACTTCGCATAAAGGTATTGAGCTCTCAAAATGTCTAATGCTAAAAAATGTTAGTGTTGGGCATGCTCCTCCTCATCCCGAGAATAAATCAAGATATCATCAATGAAGATGACCGCACAGTTATCAAGGGACTCGATAAATATCTTGTTCATCAACTGCATGAATACCGTTGGCGCATTAGTTAGCTCGAAAGACATAATCACAAACTCATAATGTCCTTATCTCGTCTGAAAGGTTGTGTTCGGAACGTCGGACTTCTTCACTCCAAGCGGATAGTATCCGGACCTCAGGTCAATCTTCAAGCATAATGTGGCTCCCTACAACTGATCAAACAAGTCATCTATACGAGGTAACGAATATTTGTTTTTGATGGTCACTTTGATTAGCTCGCGGTAATCGATGCAGAAGCGCAATGAAAGATCATTTTTTCTCACAAATAGGACCGGTGCGCCCCACGACGTAGCACTCGACCTAATGTATCCCTTCTCCAACAACACCCCCAACTGATTCTTTAGTTCTTAAATTTTCGAAGTTGCCATGTGATTAGAAATTGGAGCCGCATCCGGCTCCAAATCAACAGAAAGTTCCAGGTCATGATCCGGTGGTAATCCCAGATGATCATCCGAAAAACATCTGGATACTCATTAACAATCAAAATTGATGAAAGATTGACTCTATTTTCCTCCAACTTTATAGCATAACACCAATAACCCGTGCAAGCCTTATTCAAAAGTCTTATGAGCTTTATGGCGTTGATAAGCAGTTTCTGCTTATCTATATTATGACCCATAAATGAGTATTCAGAACCATGATGGTAGTGCAATAGTTCATAATCGCCCCGTGACTATCAAGCCAATCATCACCGAGGATCAAATCCTCACACTCAATATCAATCACAATCAAGTTCGACGTCCAAATGCTACCTGTTACACTCACTCGATAATCTCTAATCTCCCAATTACCCAGGATTCTATACCCGCTAGGCAGTTTCACGATAAAAGGGTCACAATCCTTTATACAATCAATATTCAGAGGATGCACAAAGTCCAATAAGATGAAAGAATACGTAGCACTAGAAACAAAAAGTAATCTAACTGGATGAGATATGATGTGAAGGGTACTTGTGGCCACATATGGGTCGTCTGCTCCGTGCATCTCATGAATGTGTGGATGTGCCGAACCAGCACTAGGAGCTCCACCTCTAACGGGCTGACCCCGGCCCTAGTCTCTGCTATAACTTTGTTATGACTAACTAGCTGACTACCGCTGATTCACACTCGGCTCCCTGAATGCTGAGAGTGGAGGCATGAGTACCAAAGGTCTTATACCCCTCAAACAGTAAATCGCCATATGACCCATCCGGCCGCAAGTGTTACATCTCAAGGGTGGAAGGTTACACTCGAGGTTGATGTGGCCAGTGATGTTGCAGTTAAAGCATATCACTGGTGGATTAAAGGTGCCGGAAGCAGACCGAAAAATCCGACTGCCCCCAAAAGAACGAGACTGTTTCCCCATTAAACGACTATCAGATTGAGATCTCTGGAAGTTACTACATTTGCTACCAGAAAAGTTCCCCAGTGGTTTTCTATTTCTTCAGCTCAGTGGCTGTCTCAGTCGCCGAGCTCAAAAAGTCATAGGCCGTCATGATATCTTGGTACTCTCTCAGTGTAGTACATGGAAACCCATTCATATAATTCCGGATCTCTATCTTCATCTTAATACTGAAATGACGGATCTTATCGTGCTCATTGTGCACTTGATTTTCACATGGACTAACTGTTGGTTGTACTCGACTATCGCCTGTGAGACTGAGATATCCTGTGGCTTAGCATCAAAAATTCTCGAATTATGCTCTCTTGAATTGGCCAAGGACAATACCCTGCCTTCATCAGGTTCTTAAATTCATACCAAGAAGCAACATGATCTTGGGGCTTAACTGCCTGCCACCAAGTCGCAGCCTTTTTGGCAAGGAAGTACTGTGCAATGGGCACTCTCCTGCTTTTGGACAACCGAGTGCTTCAAAAACTTTCTCCAGCTCGAAAATCCAACTTACTCAACTAGCCGGATCAGTAGCACCAATAAACTGTGGAGGATGCATATGGACTATATCCTGGAGCCATTTATCCATACCCGTATTATTCGTCGGGTTTCAATTATTCTGTTGGATCGCCTGGGTCAAGAGGGTCATCTGGTTGGCCACTTGCTGCAGAACATACACAATGCCAATATCCGTATTGTTTCCTGCAAAATTTTCGACTGGTCTTGATGAACATCCGTGCTTGGTCGTATTGAGTTCGATAAGTAGGAGTAGTCGAACCAGCATCAGAGCTGAAGGACATGGCCGTCCCACCGGATGCTCCACGTCCACGACCACATCCGCCACCACGTTCGCGCCTCTATCAGCAGACATTCTGAGGAACAAGAAGAATATTCGTGCGTACAATCCAAATTATACTCCGTCGAGGTGAACGGTTCCTGAAGATAAGAATTCAAAGATGAGACATATACGAAGATAGAAGAGAGATAAGAACAACTTACGAGTACCGGTCGTACTGATATGATGGCAACACATTATACTGTATACAAACGATGACTCAACTAAACCCAAAAAACCAACGGTGTAGGTATCCATAAACCTAAGCCTTGATACCATATTCTGTAACACCGTCAAAATATTCAGGGCATATTACAGTGCGTCCGGAGCCCCCACCATAGGACCCACAAGGCTATACACGCACATATATATATATATATATATATATATATATATATATATAAATTCGACCGGTGAGGTCTAAACATAACCAGCAAGGAAAATAATGAAAATCAACAATCATGACCATAATCAGGTCCAACGGACAAAAGTTAGTGGGGATTCAACCCACAAGAGAAACCAGAAACATCAGGAAAAACCCCTGTAGTAGTCGAGTAGAATGTAATATTCAAAGTACGACATCACAAATGGAAGACTTAAACAATATAGACAAATGGAGTAACACAATATCATGTCCATCATCTTCATGCCGACATGGTACTCGATCGTCTTCTAGCCTGAAACCTGAAATGCATGAAATGTATTTCTCCCGAATGGGCTTAGCCATGGAATAGCTAGTGCAAGTATTCTATATATGCATTAATATCTATTGAACATTAAAGCAGTCATATTCATTTTCAAAATGCAAGATACGTATTCCAAAATATCAAGATCTTAAATAATGCCACATTTCAAAATATATACGTGGTTAACTGTGGATTGCACCAGAGGCCACGACCCCTTAAAGGCCCTGTCGGACCATCCCGTAGAGGTTAACCCAAAAGATATTCGTTGCTCTACACCTAAAGCCACGGACCCCTCATAGAACCCGTCGATACGTCCCTGGGTGAACATATACTCACATACACGATGCATCACTTTCAAATGTACAGGAATATACAACCATGAATAAATACTTGGTTTTGAGACATCATCGCTAGGGTTAGTAATGATGGAAATAAAAGACAGTGAATGCGGCGGGTTTGGGTTTATTAAAATCGGCCCTTAAGAATTAGATCTATTTAGGCTCGTCAAAAATTACATAAATTAATAAGAAACTTAAACGAAATATATATATTTAGGCGTCTAAACAAGATAATTTGTAGTGTTCTACCTATATCTAAAAGATCTTACAATACCTTACCTTTGAAGCGAAGTATCTGAGTTTCTCCTTGATCTTCTTGTATTTCTACCTTTAGATCTTCTAGAGTATGATCTCGCCTCAATCTGGACGTCGTGTGGGCAACGAGCTACCGAATCTTGCTTGGACTTCAATGAGATCGGCCGAACAACTAATGGCTCCACCTCCCAGGCGACATAACATGAAGTAGACTTGGACTTTCTTGGTCTGGTGAAAAATCTGAGTTAGTATAACCCACTAGACACAGGCCACCTGATTGATATACTAGCATATACTCCATAGTCCTTCTCATGTACTTGAGTATGTGCTTGACAGCAATCAAGTGTCCTGGTCGGGAGTTCTACTGATATCTAGTAGCCAAACAGCATGACCGATATCTGGTCTAGTGCAAAGCATAGCATACATGAGGCTTCCCACATCTGACGCATAAGGAATCATCTTCATGTCATCTATGTACTTTTGTGTCTTGGAACACATATCCTTAGATAGTTGAATTCTATATCTGTAAGGTAGAAAACCTTTCTTGGAATTCTCTATGCTAAACCACTTTAGCACAGGATCGATATAGGATGCCTGAGATAAGCACAACATCCTTTTCTTCCTTTCACGAAAGATCCTGATCCCAAAGATGTGCCCTGCTTCCCCCAAATCCTTCATATCAAACTGCTCAGATAGCCATACCTGTATGTCCGGCAACTCCTTCACATTGCTTCCAATCAGAAGGTTATCATCTACATACAATATAAGAAACACCAACACGTTTCCATCGCATTTCTTATACACCCAACTCTCACTCAGATATTGGATGAATCTATATGACTGGACAACCTCATCAAATCGAGTGTTCGAATATCTAGATGCTTGCTTAAGTCCATAAATGGATCTCTTAAGCTTGCACACTAAGTGCTCTTCTCCTTCAGCAATGAATCCCTCTGGTTGACGCATGTAGATTTCCTTGTCTAGACTTCCATTCAAGAATATAGTTTTGACATCCATTTGCTAAATCTTCATATCCAAATACGTAGCTATATCTAAAAGAATCCGGATTGACTTAAGCATAGCTACCGGCAAAAAGGTTTCAACATAATTGGTACCCTCTTTCTGAGTGTAACCTTTCGCCACAAGCCTTGCTTTGAAGGTTTCAACCTTCCTGTCACCTCCTTTATTTCGCTGTAGACCCACTTACTCCCAATGGCTTGCACCCCATCAGGTAGTTCTATTATCTCACATACTTGATTGGAATCCATAGATCCCATTTCTGATTCCATTGCTACTTGCCAAGAATCAGCATCTTTATCTTGGATTGCCTCCTTGTAAATCTAGGGATCTAATTCATCTTCACCTGGGATTGAGTCCGAAGACTGTCCTACGCCTATGAATCATCCCGATTGACAAACAACCCTCCCATTACGACAAGGCAAACCCTGAGTTGGTGTAAAAGTCTCAAAATCGATACATGGTGCAGTGTTAGTTGGCGCTTATACGATTGGTATAGACGGAGTCTCGCCCCTCAACTCTTCCAGAATTATTTCACTCATGGGTTTGTGACTAATCATATAATCCTCTTAGCAACACCATTTTGTTGTGGAGTTCCCCGCGCAGTGAGCTGGAACGAAATCCCCTCATTTTCCAAGAAATCCAAAAACTCTTCTAAGGTATTCGCCACTACGATCAAATCGTAGTGACTTGATACTCTTCCCATGACTGTTCTCTGTTTCAGCCTTGAAATCTCTGAACTTGTTAAAGGCTTCAGACTTACGTCGCATCAAATAGATGTATCTATATCTCAAATAATCATTTATGAACGTGATGAAGTATTCAAAACCACCTCTAGCCTGGATGTTCATTGGACCACATACATCCGTATGAACTAATTCTAACACATTTTGAGCACGATTTCCATTGGTCTTAAAAACCCTCTTGGTCATTTTACCTTCCAGACAGGATTCATAAATTGGAAATGACTCAACTCGGAGGTCATCTAATGGGCCATCATCTACCAATCTTTGAATCCTCCTAAGGTTTACATGACCTAACCGTAAATGCTACAGATATGTTTGGTTTATGCTCGCAGATTCTTTTCTTTTTTTAGGTTTAGACAATGAGTTAAGTAATTTATGTTTATACATGGGAGTTTGTGTAGTATTAATGACATAGAGTCCATCAGTATAAACACCTTTGCAAATATATTCACTGTTTCTTCTAATAATAGCATCACCATCAAAAGAAACTAAATTAACCATCACAACTTAGTTTAGAAACCTAAATTAAGTTCGTTCTAAAATCTGGTACTGATAGTTTATCATTAATCTTCAACTGCACGACCCCACTGCAACAGCCATAAGCCTGAAATAATCGCCCCAGTTGATGGTGATCTTGCCCTCACTAAGCTGCTTAGTTACCCAAAAACCATGTGAGTCAAAGCAAACATGATCAGTGGAGCCTAATTCAACTATCCACGAAGTGGAAGAACAAGCTGCCAAACATGTTTTGACTACTAGTGCATGAGACATACCTTTTTTAAGAGCAGGGCAGTCTGCTTTGAAAGGTCATTTCTGACCGCACTTGTAGCACTTTCCCTTTGGATTTTTGTTCGCCTCAGGATGAGGAGCTGTGCTCTTTACCTTGAGAGTTGTCACTTGCTTCTAGACAATTTGTTTCTTCTTATTCCCCCACTTGAGCTTAGAAGTCGAAACACTAGTTGCTGCAAGAACTTGATACCCTTGCCTGAAGAGACCTTCCGCAGCTTGAAGCTCTGTCAGTAATTCCGCCAAGGTATACTCCCTATGATTAGTTTAGGTGGAACTGCTCAAAGCTCCTAGGTAAGATGGCTAGGATGATATCGACCTGCGTTTCCGCATTGATAGTAGCCCCTAAGATACCAAGTCCGTTTAGATGAGAAATCATCTTTAGAACATGATCCCTTACCGGGGTTCCTTCAGGCATTTGGGTCGTCATCAAGACCCTCATAGCATTTTGCCTAGGTGCCCGGTTTTGATGACCAAACATCTCACCGATATTTCTCATCATTTCCGCGGCGTGCCCATACTATGATGCTGATGCTGCAATACATTTGCTAAATAAGCCAAGATGTAACAGCGAGCCATCTCATCATATTTCTTCCATTCGCGGTATTCTTTCACCTCATCAGGTGTCGAATCTGCATCTGGTTCCAATGGGCATTCCTCAATTAGAACAAACTTGTGTTCCTCAGCAGTCAGGACAATATTAAAATTATGTTTCTAATCAGCAAAGTTAGTGCCATCTAGTGTGTTTTCTTTGAGAATTACAGCAAGTTGATTGAAAGACATCTGAGATAAAATTAAAAACATTCATCACATAGTGCATAGCAAAATATATTGAAAAAAACTCCAAACACAATACATATGCTAGCAACCAACACTTCTAAAAACCGGCATATGCAAGCTACGATTGTGTGGACGTTTACACACACATTTTTCAAGTAGAGCTTTACGTCTTTAATTTTACTATCTAGTCAATTTACGTTATGGCAAATAAACTTAATAGTTGGTTCCTCTTGGCCATGTATAAATTAACATATACTCCGATGGGGAGCTTAATAATTAATACACCTAAGTGAACACCATAATTTAACAATCTTAAAATATTATCTTTTAAATAATAGTCCCACAGATGGAGAGGTCCTATCATAAAAAATAATATTTACCTTTTGTTATCATTTAAAATTTAAAACTAATGAACCTATAATTAGTACATCCGATATGGAGGAAGACCCTAATGTCAACGGGCATGCTAATTAATTCGGAATTTAAATTAATTATGGAGGTCAATTTGAATTTATTTTAAAAATAAATCAATTTAATCACTTAGTTATTTTAGCCATAATGTTTTTAATTTTCTCATCCTAACATGCAAGAAACATAGCACGCATACAGTCATACATGCCATACATCCAAAAAACTAAAAACCAACAAATAAAAAAATTGGATAATTAAATCCAATTATCATGGCTTTTATTCCTCGTTTTGAATAACGAGAAAATCTTCGGCTCGAAATCTCCCACTGCTTCAAGCATCTCGTTACCTCTTCCCGGTTGGACCACAAAATTTCCAAATTTAGAAACTTTCTTGTCCATGCAAAATTAATTGCACAAGAAAATTCTAAATTTAAATATTGTGCACCAACGGAGTCAACGAACGGCGTAAAAACGAGCAAGACCATACACAGGGAAGACCCAACCCATACGAGTAGCCTGGAGCGTGGTCTGGACCGCACGCCCGCATCCGGACTGCACGGCAACTTCTCGATCCTGGTTGGTTTGTCTGACTGGGACTCCTTTTCCCACGTACTTTGTGTACTCCAATTCAATTACAATTCAACACAAAATAAAATACATCGAATTTACAACAAAATTACAAGAAAAAAATAAAATCCTATTCTACCCGTGGATTTTCTCGCGGGAAAAACTTATACATGCCTCAAAACTAGGCCAAATTACCAAAACGCGTAAAAAATAAAATAAGAATCATATAGCCATGATAATTGGATCATATTTACCTACAAGACAATTCTAGCAAAAATATTCCAAAGATCATAATATATGAATATTTTTTAAATTGCTAGCAATTAATCACAAAATTAATTAAATTGAACAAAACCTAAAAATCGGCCCCAATACCAATTGATGGAAATAAAATGTAATGGAAGCGGCGGGTTTGAATTTACTAAAATCGGCCCTCAAGATTCGGATCTATTGAGGCTCGTCAAATAATTAATTACACAGATTAATAAGAAATTTAAACGAACAATATATTTATGCGTATAAACATGATAATTTATAGTATTCTACCTAGATCTAAACGATCTTAGGATACCTTACCTATGAAACGAAGTATCTGAGTTTCTCCTTGATTTTCTTGTATTTCTACCTTTAGATCTTCTAGAGTATGATCCCGCCTTAATCCGGACGTTGTGTGGGCAACAAGCTACCGAATCTTGCTTGGACTTCAATGAGATTGGCAGAACAAACTTCCTCTCACAATCTCGATTTTCTTTTCTTCAAGTAATTCTGATTTATAGCAAAAATTAAAGTGTTATATCAATTGTAGAATCAAAGACACAAGTCAAGATGCACAATTAAACACTAAGAAGAAAAATTGAAACCCTTGTGTGGGTGTGTAGTAATGCCGCGGAACCCCTCATTATATCCTATTTATAGGCTTTTGGACTACTCTAGGCATCTTAAGATGGATTAGGGAAAGGACTCCTAATAGTTTTCATATTAGGCCCTTCCTAATATATTGATTCTATTAAATATCCACTCAATCCATTAAAGAGTTAATATTGTTCTTCCTACCCAAATCTCAATTTATGAAATCGGGCTCCTTATTTAAATGTATTATTTCCCGTGTTTAAGAAATCGAATGTCCATTAATTAATTTAAGCTACTGACAGCTTTAATTAATTAATTTCTTATCCAAGAGTAGTACCACTCGAACCTTATTATTATATCGGAATTAAATCCACCTGCAGGGTTTAATATAATAATCACCACCGAACTTCTCAAGGGGACATCATCAACCCGCACGAATCGGGACACGATTTATAGTTATAATAATAATTGTCATATAAATAATATTATTGCCCAAGATACGAAGCTTATTGAGTCAATCATTTTGACTCTCACCCATGGTAAATCAAAGCAATAAACTATAATTACATAATTAAATATTACATACTTAGAATTATCTGAGACTTATGTTCTTCTTATAGTCAGTACAGAAGACACTATCTCACTTCGATACAGTTCAACATATGCAAATACGCTAATGCATGCTAATAGTCAAGACCAACTAATCTCAACTATTCATTACAACCTTTCACATAATTTGTCTAGAATTATATAGGTTGTGAACTATTGTATTATTTTATAAGGCACCGATAATGTGATCTTTCATATGACACCAAGACACCACATTATCTACAATATAAAATAATTAGACATTTCATTTGCATAACCATAACGTGAATAAATATGCAAAATATGTGATTAAGTGTAATTAATATTCTCATAGGTAGTTACAGGGAAATAAGGTAATACAAGCATAAAGTATGCTTTCAGTATACAACCCTAACAATCTCCCACTTATACTCAAAGCATGCTTTTAAGTATACTACTCTATTACATAGTCTCTCATTTCTCCCACTTATACTCAAAGTAATGCTGCCATACACCGTAATCATTCCTTCCACACACCTTACAAAAACTTCTGAGGGTAGGCCTTTCGTGAAAGGATCAGCAAGATTATCTTCCGATGCAACCCTGGCTAGAACTACGTCTCATTCCTTTACGAAGTGTCGTATGATTGGGTACTTGTGGTTGATATGTTTACTTACCTTGTGGGCTCGTGGTTCCCTCGAATTTGCGACTGCACCAGTATTATCATAATAAAGTGTAATACCCTTTGGCAAAT
Organism: Orobanche coerulescens; assembly: GCA_033398695.1. Classification (NCBI taxonomy): domain Eukaryota; kingdom Viridiplantae; phylum Streptophyta; class Magnoliopsida; order Lamiales; family Orobanchaceae; genus Orobanche; species Orobanche coerulescens. The sequence continues at coordinate 10,273,838 of CM065817.1, forward strand.
CGGGAATCACATCTAAGTTCTGCATGAAGTACTTGAGCCATACCGCCTCATTGGTTGCCTCAGAGGCTGCCACGTACTCGGCTTCCATGGTAGAGTCCGAGATGCATTTCTGCTTCACACTCCTCCAACTAATGACTCCACCTCCCAGGCTAAACACATAACCTGAAGTAGACTTGAACTTTTCTTGGTCTGATGAAAAATGCAGTCAAGATAATCCACGGTCACAGTCGGTGATTGATATACTAGCAGATACTCCATAGTCCTTCTCAGGTACTTGAGTATGTGCTTGACAGCAATCCAGTGTCCTGGTCCTGGGTTCGACTGATATCTAGCAGCCATGCCTACGGCATGACAGATATTTGGTCTAGTGCAAAGCATAGCAATACATGAGGCTTCCCACTGCTGACACATAAGTAATCAGCTTCATGTCATCTTTATCCTTTTGTGTCTTGGTACACATATCCTTAGAAAGTTGAATTCCATGTTTGTAAGGTAGAAAACCTTTCTTGCAATTCTCCATGTTAAACTGCTTTAGCACTGTATCGATATAGGATACCTGAGATAAGCAAAACATCATTTTCATCTGATAACGAAAGATCCTGATCCCAAGGATGTACCCTAATTCCCCCAAATCCTTCATATCGAACTGCTCATATAGCCATACCCGTACTTACGACAAATCCTTCATGTTGTTTCAAATCAGAAGGATATCATCTACATAAAATACAAGAAACACCAACGCGTTTCCATCGAATTTCTTATACACACAACTCTCTCTTGGACATTGGACGAATCCAATTGATTGGAACCTCGTCAGATCGAGTGTTCCAAGATCTAGATGCTTGCTTGAGTCCATAAATGGATGTCTTAAGCTTGCACACTAAGTGCTCTTCTCCTTTCGCAATGAATCCCTCTGGTCGGCGCATGTAGATTTTCTTGCCTAGACTTCCATTCAAGAATGCAGTTTTTACACTAATTTGCCAAATCTCCAGATCCAAATGCGCAGCTATAGCTAAAGGAATCCAGATTGACTTAAGCATGGCTACTGGAGAAAAGGTTTCATCATAATCGATACCCTCTTTCTGAGTGTAACCTTTCGCCTCAAGCCTCGCTTTGAAGGTTTCAACATTCCTGTCACCTCCTTTATTTTGCTTGTGGACCACTTATTCCCTATAGCTTGTACCCCATTAGGTAGTTCTACTAGATCCCACACTTGATTAGAATCCATAGATCCCATTTCTGATTCCATTGCTACTTGTCACGAATCAGCATCTTTATCTTGGATTGCCTCATTGTAAGTCCAGGGATCTGATTAATCTTCACCTGGCATTGAGTCCGAAGATTGTCCCACGCCTATGAATCGTTCCGGTTGACGAACAACCCTCCCACTACTGTAACACCCCTAAGATATTCAGGGAATATTACAGCACCGTGGACCCCTACATGGGATCCACCAGGCTAATTAAGAAATACCACTCGTCTAACTATCTTAGTTAGCGAGAAAACACATATCATCAGAACGAAAAATAAATGAAACGCCCGGTATAACTGGCAAAACAGACATCACTGCCAATCATAAATAACATAAAATAATACAAACCATAATCCCAGTAGAAATGCCTAAGTACTCGCGAGTACTTTCTATAAGTTCACAAGTTTAAAGAAAACAACCGCATTAAAAAGGACAACGGAAATAAAGAGACTCGATTGCACACGTCATCAACCCTGGCCAGTATCCTTGTACTGCCACAGTGCCCGATCGTCCGACTGAACATAACCTGAAATTCATAACAAGAATTTCCCCAAAATGGGTCCCCAAAGGGGTTAGCATTTACGCTAGTACAAGTAACCAAATAAACAACTTACATCATACACATTTAGTCAATGCATGCAATCATGAAAATCACAGTTCAAAAGCACTCATTTTCGGAAACGCCAATACTCGAAACACATTTATAAAAATGCACCACAATTAACCGTCGATCCACATCTCCGTGGACCCCTATCGAGACCCCGTCGGATCTAATCCGTAGTGGTTAAAAGCCAAGTTCGTCGATCCACGCCTCTGTGGACCCCTACCGAGACCCCGTCGGATCTAACCCGTAGTGAGCATACATACACACACACACCCATCACTCATGAAATACTATCATGTTAAAAGTGTAAGTTCATTTAGGATACTTGCCTCGATTATCACGACGAAAGGATGGAATGAAACAATCGCGGTTGCGAGAAACTAGACACACCGAACCTAGACGATTCGTCAAACACCATTACAACCAATTCGACAAGAATAACAATAACGGAAGATACCCAAAATCCCACCTACGATTCATGTAAGTTCGTACAAAACAACGACGAGGATGGATCGCAACCGAACCCTCTCGATTTCACAAATAACACGAAACTTACCATGAACCCATAGGGAAAACAAGAATACCACCAAGATTAATCATATACATCATAGATTAATCAACAACACAATATGAATCGGATAAAAACTTAACCCCCCCCCCAAATTTCCCAAAAATCGGGTTCTAGGAGATTACCTTGGATTTAGGACGAAGAAAGAGGATTAAGATGATGATAAACTTCACTTGGGACACAACAATCGTTCTCTCAACGAACTCCATGGATAAAACTCGAAAATTGCTCAAATCTCTCCTCGAAACTATGCTCTCGGACGAAGTGACAAAAATATGAAGAATGACGAAATGAAGCTCAACTCAGGTTTATAAAACCTGCTCACGCGTTACGTACGTTAACATACTGATGTTAACGTACGTTAAGACCATTACGTGCGTAATACTGGGGTGATAACGTACGTAATAGTCCGACAGAACAATCTGCCTAATCTGCTGTGGTCGATAGCGTACGCTACACTATCCAGTTTGCGTACGCTATAAGGGACTTACGTACGTAACAGCCCCGCGTTAACGTACATAAGGGCTTGGCAAAATCGACAAGCCCCGCCAAAACGTCAAGGCCATAGCGTACGTTAACACTAAGGTATAGCGTACGTTATGCAGGTAACGATAGCGCACGCAAGAAAGCATGCATAACGTACATTATGCATGCAGCAGTTCAATACTGATGAAAGCAGTTAACTGCTCTGGGCGGTACGAAGTCGAGACGCAACACAAGGACAGAACCCAAAAATGCGGATATGAAATATTCACGACGACGAAGCTAAGTGCTGAAGGAAAAATACAATTCCGACTACCGGGGAATCCAAAATACGACAATAGAAGATAAAATTCCCTAAACTTATAGGAAATTACGAAACGGCCCAAACGTCCGAAAATCACGATACGACGTCGGATTAACAAACCGAAACTCACAACACGAACAACTCAACCATACGAACTCGTGTAACCAAAGAAACTACGAAATCGAACGAGTTTTACGAGAATCGAACGTACATGCGACAACACATAACATAAAACGAAATTACAGAAAAACATTTCCGAAACTCGTCCAAATGGAAAACTCCAAGAATAAAATAGATTCAAAACATCGAAACGGTTACAAGCGAGTCACTAAAAATGAAAAATACACAAAAATGAAAATACCAGAAAAAGGAAAAACGGATATTATATTCTACCACTCTAGAAAATAAGTTTCATCCCGAAACTTAAGAAACAAACAACTCGGGGTATCTAGCATGCATGTTATCCTCACTTTCCCAAGTTGCCTCCTCGACACCATGCCTCGACCACTGCACCTCGACCAAAGGAATGGTCTTATGCCTCAGTCGTTTCTCACGGTGCTCCAAAATCTTCAAGGGGCACTCCTCAAAGGTAATATCCTCGGCGACATCAATCTCACCATAGTCGATGACGTGACTAGGATCCGGAACATATTTCCTCAGCTGGGAAACATGGAAAATGCTATGAACGTGACTCAAGGCCGGAGGCAATGCAAAACGGTATGCCAACTCACTGACTCTCTCGAGAATCTCAAAGGGCCCAATAAATCTCGGACTCAACTTTCCCTTCTTCCCGAAGGGGAAAACTCCCCTTGTCGGCGACACCTTTAGCAAAACGTGGTCTTCCACCTCGAATTCCAAAGGTCGACAACGGACGTCAGCATATGACTTCTGTCGACTCTGAGCAATTAACATCCTCTCCCGGATCAATTCCACCTTCCGCCTCATCTCCATGGCGATATACGATTTGGTCCCAACCAAATCGGACGCATCATTCCAGCAAATCGGCGATCGACATCGTCGCCCATAAAGTGCCTCATACGGTGCCATTCGAATCGACGCGTGCCAACTATTGTTGTACGTGAATTCGATTAACGGCAAATGCTCCTCCTAATCACTGGTCCAATCGAGAGCACAAGCGCGCGACATATCCTCAAATGTCTGGATAGTGTATTGCGACTGCCCATCTGACTGAGGATAAAAAGAAGTACTCATACGCAACCGAGTGCCCAACGCCTTATGTACCGCCTGCCAAAAGTGCGATACAAAATGGCCATCCGATCCGAAATAATAGACTTCGGAGTACCGTGAAGCCTCATAATCTGCACAGTAAATACACGAGCCAACCTCTCTGGACCCCAAGTATCCTTGATGCCCAGAAAATGCGCCGAATTGGTCAGACGATCCACGATCACCCAAACTATATTCATACCAGACTTCGACCTCGGCAAGCTCGTGACGAAGTCCATCGAAATATCTTCCCATTTCCATACCAGAATGGGAAGCGACTGTAATAACCCGGTCGGTCGCTGATGCTCGATTTTGACCTGCTGACAAGTCAAATAGCTCTCTACAAACCGTGCGACCTCCTCCTTCATGCCATTCCACCAAAAGTTCCTCCTTAGGTCCTTGTAGATCTTACTCGAACCCGGATAAACTGAGTAAGGCGTAGCATGGGCCTCACGCAAAATACTCTGCCTCAATTCCAAGTCGTCCGGTACACAAAGCTGACTCTGGAATCTCAACACACCATCCTCGTGAATCACAAACCCAGGAGACTTTCCCTTAAGAACATTCTCTCGGATTTGAGCAATCATCGGATCTTCCAGCTGCTTTAATTTAATTTCATCGACCAGCAACGACGAAATCTCAAAAGCGCAAAGCTGCCTGACAACTCCTGGCAACAAAATCTCCATACTCAACTCGATCAAATCCCGATGAAGCTCAGATTGAGATGTAAGTATCTCAAGCGTCCGCAACGCAACCGGTTTCCGACTCAAGGCGTCCGCCACGACGTTCGCCTTGCCCGGATGATAAAGGATCTCGAGGTCATAATCCTTAATCAACTCCAACTACCTCCTCTGACTCATATTCAACTCCCGCTGAGTGAATATGTACTTCAGACTTTTATGATCGGTAAAAATCTGACACACAAAGCCAAAAAGATAGTGGCGCCAAATCTTGAGCGCGAAAACAACTGCCGCTAACTCCAAATCGTGAGTAGGGTAGTTAAGCTCATTCAGCCTCAACTGTCTAAATGCAAACGCAATAGTCTTGTCGTGCTGCATCAGCATGCACCCAAGACCCTGACCCGAAGCATCGCGATAAACAGCAAAACCCTCGTTGCCACACGGCAATGCTAAAATCGGGGCTGAAGTCAACCGCCTCTTCAACTCCTCAAAACATTTTCTGTAACACCCCCAAGATATTCAGGGAATATTACAGCGCCGTGGACCCCTACATGGGATCCACAGGCTAATTAAGAAATACCACTCGTCTAACTATCTTAGTTAGCGAGAAAACACACATCATCAGAACGAAAAATAAATGAAACGCCCGGTATAGCCGGCAAAACAAACATCACTGCCAAACATAAATAACATATAATAATACAAACCATAATCCCAGTAGAAATGCCTAAGTACTCGCGAGTACTTTCTATAAGTTCACAAGTTTAAAGAAAACAACCGCATTAAAAAGGACAACGGAAATAAAGAGACTCGATTGCACACATCATCAACCCTAGCCAGCATCCTTGTACTGACCCAGTGCCCGATCGTCCGGCTGAACATAACCTGAAATTCATAACAAGAATTTTCCCAAAATGGGTCCACAAAGGGGTTAGCATTTACGCTAGTAAAGGTAACCAAGTGAACAACTTACATCTTACATATTTAGTCAATGCATGCAATCATGAAAAGCACAATTCAAAAGCACTCATTTCTGGAAACGCCATTACTCGAAACACATTTATAAAAATGCACCACAATTAACCATCGTTCCACGCCTCTGTGGACCCCTACCGAGACCCCGTCTGTAACACCCCAAACTAGGCGGATATTACAGTGCCGTGGATCCCCGACTGGGACCCACCAGGCGAATGAAAAAGGATGAATTACACAGGGTAAATGTAGTACCGAACCACATTACAACATCAATTACTCCGATTAGGAGTTTCATACAACACACCCAGGATAAAATAGAATACATGTGTATCTTATGTGACGATAAAATACACAACACTGAATGAAACGAGTATTCAAACGGAATGTCTGCAGCGGAATAAATAAAGGAAACATAAATGACTGAATAAGTGATGAATGATCAGGCCCCCTTCTAGTATCACTGGGACTCCTCGACGTCAGCATGTTCTCCCCGTGCCTTTGCCTTGCCAAGACCTGAAAAACAAAATCCCCAAACGGGGTCAGTTACACAGAACAACAATCCTCAAGGGTTGAAAATACACAATCATGATATATCTGAAATTATGAATTATCCTTAGTTATGAATTACGCTGAAGAGGGGTATCATAGTACGCCCGTAGTGTTCTGTGCAAGTGTACAAGATGAATGACCGGACACACCCGTCCTTGTACCTAATTAGTCTCACGGAGGTAATCTGTTACCGTGTGCACAGTCCAATGTATCACTCCCTATACATGGCCATAATGTGCCCGACTAAAAATTCCACACATCCGCACCCGGCCACGCAATATGAACCCAGAAGGTCATATGAACAAGAATGACCGTAATGAATATCAATGAATAAATAATAATCTGACAAAGTCTAGAATGACTCACCGAGATGAGAGTAATAATGAAGTGATTGATAGTTTCAATGGAATGATTGGAACCGCCGTTCCCGTTAATGAAGTGATTATTCAACAATTACAAGTCTCAATATGATTAATACAATGATGAATGAGTTATGATTATGAATGATCAACAACAAAAGGAATGAATATCCTTTTAACCGAGTAAGAATTAACTTACTCAATACCGGTGACAATAATCCTTCCACGAACGACGTCCTAATTGAGATATCGATCGCTCGAACAACCTTGAATTATACAATATCCAACAACCCGTTCAAAATACGAATCAAACACGAATATAACGAACTCAAAACGTCGATACGAATAAACCAAGTTCATTGAGGCATTAAATCAAACACGTTGCGGCCAAACTCCGATTGTTTACAATCAAACCTCAATATACCAATATCAAATCCCCCAAGAAGTGTTTCAAACCAACAAAACATCTTCAATATGATTAATAATCCAAGATGAATATCCGAAAACGTGATTATAACGATAATTAATCGAAAACCCCCAATTTCAACTCGATATTCAAAGTGTTCTTGAATAATCCCTCAATAATCCAATGAATCCTTATACAAACTCATAATCATATACATATCCCTTCATATAACATGATTATAACGTCCAAAACATCATATCTCAACACAAAATCGAAGTCCAAGGTGTCGAAGAAATTACCTCTTGAATATCCAATCACTTCGATCCGAAGAACACGAGTTTAATCAAGTATCCAAGCTTCCCAAATGATTGAAGGTGATGAAAACTACACACTCAAATGATAATTGATGAAGAAATTTCTCGCTCAAGCTTATCTCTCTCGTATGAAGGTGGAAGAGATGGAAGAAATGAGCTGAAATGCTCAAAAAACGAATTTATAGGGGTTGACTACTTTGACAGACTCGACCGTGTCCGCCGACACGGCCGGCGCGCACTGCCGGCAGGGACTCGACCGTGTCCCGCTTGACACGGTCGCGGCGCGAAGGGGCCTACCGATAGTGACTGTCATGCGGCGCTCGGCATTGACTCGGCCGTGTCCTAGAACACGGCCGGCCTCCGGCGCCGGTTACGCTTATCCGGAAGGGTTCGACTCGGCCGTGCTGCAGACACGGTCGGATCCCGAGGCAGACTTCGCATTTCCGACGAGTACGGCACGGGCCGTGTCGGACGACACGGCCGAGTTCGGTCTGCAGTGATCGGCCATAAACTGAAAAAATGAGCGGGTGAGCTAAAACGACCATAACTCTCTCGTCCGGACTCCGATTGACTCACCGTTTGAACCATTGGAAATCTAATACGATGTTCTATAATATTGCAAAGATTTAGAATTTTTGGAGTTACCAAAAATTAATGGTGATCTAACAAAGTCGAACTCATATGAGGAAAGTTGAAACAATGAACAATAATGATACACAACTCGAAGTTTTTCCGAACGGTGAACACGGTGAATGAACATGATTGATGAATGATTATAATTGAGTGAAAATACACTGAGTGACAATTACAGACTGATAATTACTGAATGAAAATGAATGAATTACAACCGGGTATTACATACTCCCCCCCTTAAAAAGAGTTTCGTCCTCGAAACTAAGGGTCAAACAACTCGGGATAACTCTCCCGCATATTCTCCTCGGTTTCCCAAGTGGCCTCTTCGACTCCATGTCTGGACCACTGAATCTTGACCAAAGGAATCGACTTATTTCTCAACTGTTTGATTCGCCGCTCTAAGACTCGTATAGGACGCTCCTCGTACGAATGATCATCTGCGATCTCGATTTCGTCGAACTGAAGTATGTGACTCGGGTCGGCAACATACTTCCGCAACTGAGAGACATGAAACACATTATGAATTCGGCTCAACGCCGGAGGTAACGCCAATCGATAAGCTAACTCGCCTACTCGATCCAAAATTTCAAACGGTCCAATGAATCTCGGACTCAACTTCCCCCGTTTTCCGAAACGGAAAATACCTCGACTCGGGGATACCTTGACCAAAACATGGTCACCCGTCTCGAACTCTAGTGGTCGACGACGATTATCTGCATATGATTTCGCCGACTCGAGCCATCAACATACGACTCTTGATCAAAGCTACCTTCTCTCGGGCGGCTATAAGCATATCGGGTTCGGTGCCGATTGATTCTGACAAGTCATCCCAACACAAGGGAGATCGACAACAACGACCGTACAAGGCCTCTTAAGGTGCCATCTTAATGGAAGCATGCCAACTATTATTATACGTGAACTCGATCAATGGTAGTTGGGCTTCCCAATCGTCCTTCCAATCGAGGACGCATGCCCTCAACATGTCCTCTAATGTCTGTATAGTCCTCTCTGATTGTCCGTCGGACTGAGGATTAAAGCGATGCGAGATTGAGCCGAGTTCCCATAGCACGATGAATCGATTTCCAAAATGAGACACAAATCGTCCGTCACGATCGGAAACGATACTCTTAGAGTACTGCGATCTTACTATCTCCTTGATGAATAACTGGGCCAGTCTCTCGGGACCCCACCTATCCTTGATCTCAAGGAAATGAGCTGATTTAGTTAAGCGGTCCACAATCACCCAGATCATATTCATGCCACGACGACTCGTCGGCAAAATCGTGATGAAATCCATAGAAATGTCTTCCCACTTCCACTCTGGAATAGGAAGAGGTTTTAACATACCTGCCGGTCGCTGATGTTCAATCTTGACTTGTTGACAGGTTAAGCATCTCGAAACAAATTCTGCGAATTCTCGCTTCATATTACTCCACCAGTAATTTTGTTTCAAGTCTTTATACATCTTGCTAGACCCCGGATCAACAGAATAAGGGGTAGCATGAGCTTCTCTCAAAATCGAGTTTTTCAACTCATCATTCGCCGGTACGCACAACCGGTTCTTAAACCTCAAAAGTCCATCCTCGTGGATCACGAATCCAGGGGCTTTCCCCTGAGCCACATCCTCACGAATGCGCAACAATGCTGGGTCTGAACCCTGATTCTCCCTGATTGCATCCTCAAGAGATGATGAAATCTCTAACATACAAAGCTGTCCCTGAACTCGCTGAAGCCAGACCTCGATCTCGGGTCTAAGGAATTCCTGTTGGAGCTCCTTCTGAATTGTTAAACGAGCAAGCATCTGCTCCTGAACGGACTTACGACTCAAGGCGTCGGCGACAACGTTCGCCTTGCCCGGGTGGTAAAGGATCTCAATATCATAATCCTTGATTAGTTCTAACCACCGCCTCTGTCGCATATTTAACTCCTTCTGAGTAAATATATACTTTAAACTTTTATGATCGGTGAATATCTGACAAGTGACGCCATAAAGGTAATGACGCCAAATCTTCAAAGCGAACACCACGGCTACTAGCTCAAGGTCGTGGGTCGGGTAATTAACCTCGTAAGGTCTCAATTGCCGTGAAGCATAAGCAATAACCTTCCCATTTTGCATGAGTACACATCCGAGACCCTGTCCGGACGCATCACTATAAACCACAAATCCCTCCGTCCCCTGCGGCAAGGAAGGTACAGGTGCTGACATTAACCGGCTCTTGAGTTCCTCAAAACTCCGTTGACACGCGTCGGACCACGTGTATTTCTTATCCTTCCGCAAAAGGTTCGTCAATGGTTGAGCAATTTTGGAAAATCCTTCCACAAACCTCCGATAATAACCGGCTAATCCGAGAAAGCTTGGATTTCCTTAACATTCTTCGGAGGTAACCAATCTGGATAGCCTCCGTCTTCGAGGATCAACACGCACTCCATCGATGAAATTACATGTCCGAGAAACGTCACGGACATCCGTAACTCACATTTGGAAAACTTTCCATAAAGTTGCTCTCGTCTCAACACGTCGAGAACCTGATGAAGATGAACCTCGTGTTCCTCTCGGTTACGAGAATAAATCAAAATGTCATCGATGAAGACAACAACAAACCGATCCAAAAAGTCGATGAAGACCCGACTCATTAGCTCCATGAATACCGCAGGTGCATTAGTTAGTCCGAACGGCATAACTACGAACTCATAATGACCATAGCGTGTTCGAAACGCCGTCCTCGCGATATCCGACTCTCGAATCCGCAGCTGATGATATCCAGATCTTAAGTCGATCTTGGAAAATCGAAGCTCCTGAAGTTGATCGAAAAGGTCATCGATACGGGGTAAAGGATACTTATTCTTGATTGTCACCCTATTCAACTCCCGATAATCGATACACAAGCGAAAAGAACCATCCTTCTTTTTGACAAAGCGGATCGGTGCTCCCCACGAGGGCCTTTCGGTCGGATATAACCTTACTCGAACAATTCCTCAAGTTGATTCTTCAACTCTCGCATTTCGGTCGGGGCCATTCGATGCGGTGCCTTCGATATCGGGGCGTGCAGGCTCCAACTCAATCGTGAATTCCACATCCCTCTGTGGAGGCAAACCGGAGTAACTCGTGCGGAAATACATCGGCATATTCCCTTACTACCGGAATATCCGACAACATTATCGATGATTCCTCGGTTTTGGTCATATAGCACCAATAACCGACACATCCTCGATCGAGTAATCGCACCGCTTTCATCAAATTAATGACCTTACGGAATAGCGGGATTACCTCCTGAAACACACATTCAACCCCATCGTAAATGCGAAATGATAGTAATCATACGCATACGGACACTAATGATGGCATCATGACGATCCATCCAATCAATACCCAAGATGACGTCGTCTCTCGGCAAATCTACCACGATAAGGTCCGGCCATACACGACCATGAAACCAGATCGGACAATCACGAATCTCCCGACACGATAATTCGTCTACCATCGGGTAGACCAATGACATAAGGCTCACAACTAGTAGCACTACCCGAGTAGTCTACTCAAACATGACTTCGGAAATGAATGAATGCGATGCACCGGTATCAAAAAGGGTACACACGGGTTGAGATAGAATATCGAGTGTACGAGATCATTCGGGCCTCGGGATCATCGGTCTTCTTCATCTCATAAATCCGGGTTTGCTAGTCCGACCGACGCTCCGTCTGGCGACTATAGGCTCCACCTTTAGTCGCTCCTGCCGTTTTAAACGACGCCGATTGAGTGGCTTGATTCGAGCAGTGATGCTTTGGGGCCTGAGATGACGCTGGAGTAGGTTTGGAGTCCCTACGGCAAAAACGGGCCTTATGCCCAACAATTCCACAGTTATGACACGTGACAGACTGTCTCGGACACTTGGTGCTAACATGACCAAGATCCCCACGTTATAACAGTGATGGCTGAATCGGCCGCTCGTGGCGAGATTCCGCGGGTTTAGGCGTCACGAGGTCGCTCGAAAGCGAGCCACGAGGTTTCTTGAAGGTTGTCGACCGCCTTGATGATTACGATTCTTCGATTTCTTGCTAGCGACGAAGGTTCTTTGCTTAGCAATTTCTTTAGCGATAGCTCATAGGTAAGAGCTTTCTCAATGAATTCGCCAACGTGGTGCAATTATGATTAAGCAATTGTATTCTCATACGGGATTTCAGCCTCTTCTGAAATACTTAATCTTATCCGCCTCGGAATGAATGATAGATGAGGCGAACGGAAGAAGTTCCTGAAATTTCTCGGCAATGGCGAGAACATCCTCGTCTGTTGAGGGTCGGGGTGAGTAATTCGACACTTGGCCTCTCGAGTGGGGCCGGATAATATCTCTCCATCATGAGAGTCTTGAGCGCTCCCAAGTACATGATCCTTCGGTGGGCTTCAACGACAACCACCAAGAATGTGCGCTCTTACCCAGGTAGTAAGCCGCAACAGAAACTTTGTGTCCTTCGGGACACTCTACCATAGCAAACAACTTCTCGAAATGCTCGAGCCAATGAATAATATCCGCCGGCTCAGACGAGCCCTCAAAAGTAGGTGGCCTCTGGCGAGAGATGTCGCCGATGATACTGCTCACATTCCTCTCTTGCCTCTGAGGTGGCGGCGGAGGAGCCTGTTGATTTTGATTGACTGAGTTATGCATCGTCTGCATCAGCTGTGTCATCTGGGTCATTTGGGCCATCATGCCCTGCATAAAGGCGAGTGGATCGATCCGAACACCTTCTGACTGAGCCGTGTCCCGGGTACGACTCCCCGAAAGTGAATGATCACACCCTGGTGAATGAGTGGCAGCGTCACTGCTAGATGAGTTAACATTATTCCTCGCGTTCGCACGTGTTCTCGGGATTCGGCCCACACCACGGCCTCGTCCTCCGCATCCTCTTCTTGCTCTCTCCATACTGAAGTAGGAAAGTCACATGATGATTATAATCCCCGCATGAATATCACGTTATGATTATGTCATGAGATGATGAAAATGAGTATACATGTTCTAACTTAGTGATTATATGAATGATTTACTGAAGTGACATGATTATCTGATAAAATTCTTGAAGTGATTATCTTGAATAACTTAATAAGATTGATAATATGACCATCCAGATCGACAACTGAGTAATAAAAGGAATTAAGTGATTAATGAGTTAATATGATCGTCACGATCATTAATCGAGTATTGAAATGAATTAAGTGATTAATGAGTTAATATGATCGTCACGATCACAATGAATGATGATGTTTGAGGATTGTTAATTGATGAATGATGAATGAATGATTATTGCCGAAATTATACCATGGCGTTAGAAATCTTACGATTCTTTGATCGATTGGCTCGGCATTTGCACAGTCACACGTGACACGAAAGTCCAATGATACTAGTCGATGACGATGACTTCAAATGAGACATGACTCGGAAGGTAGTATTCAAAACCACGCTCGATACCAACTCTGTAACACCCCAAACTAGGCGGATATTACGGTCTGTGGACCCCAGATCAGGACCCACCGTGCGAATGAAAAGGATGAATTACAGGGTAAATGTAGTACCGAACCACATTACAACATCAATTACTCCTATTAGGAGTTTCATACAACACACCAGATAAAATAGAATACATGTGTATCTTATGTGACGATAAAATACACAACTTGAATGAAACGAGTATTCAAACGGAATGTCTGCGGCGGAATAAATAAAGGAAACATAAATGATGAATAAGTGGTGAGCAATTTGGGGCCCCCTTCTAGTATCACTGGGACTCCTCGACATCAGCATGTTCTCCCCGTGCCTTTGCCTTGCCAAGACCTGAAAAACAAAATCCCCAAACGGGGTCAGTTACACAGAACAACAATCCTCAAGGGTTGAAAATACACAATCATGATATATCTGAAATTATGAATTATCCTTAGTTATGAATTACGCTGAAGAGGGGTATCGTAGTACGCCCATAGTGTTCTGTGCAAGTGTACAAGACGAATGACCGGACACACCCGTCCTTGTACCTAATTAGTCTCACGGAGGTAATCTGTTACCGTGTGCACAGTCCAATGTATCACTCCCTATACATGGCCATAATGTGCCCGACAAAAAATTCCACACATCCGCACCCGGCCACGCAATATGAACCCAGAAGGTCATATGAACAAGAATGACCATAATGAATATCAATGAATAAATAATAATCTGACAAAGTCTAGAATGACTCACCGAGATGAGAGTAATAATGAAGTGATTGATAGTTTCAATGGAATGATTGGAACCGCCGTTCCCGTTAATGAAGTGATTATTCAACAATTACAAGTCTCAATATGATTAATACAATGATGAATGAGTTATGATTATGAATGATCAACAACAAAAGGAATGAATATCCTTTTAACCGAGTAAGAATTAACTTACTCAATACCGGTGACAATAATCCTTCCACGAACGACGTCCTAATTGAGATATCGATCGCTCGAACAACCTTGAATTATACAATATCCAACAACCCGTTCAAAATACGAATCAAACACGAATATAACGAACTCAAAACGTCGATACGAATAAACAAAGTTCATTGAGGCATTAAATCAAACACGTTGCGGCCAAACTCCGATTGTTTACAATCAAACCTCAATATACCAATATCAAATCCCCCAAGAAGTGTTTCAAACCAACAAAACATCTTCAATATGATTAATAATCCAAGATGAATATCCGAAAACGTGATTATAACGATAATTAATCGAAAACCCCCAATTTCAACTCGATATTCAAAGTGTTCTTGAATAATCCCTCAATAATCCAATGAATCCTTATACAAACTCAAAATCATATACATATCCCTTCATATAACATGATTATAACGTCCAAAACATCATATCTCAACACAAAATCGAAGTCCAAGGTGTCGAAGAAATTACCTCTTGAATATCCAATCACTTCGATCCGAAGAACACGAGTTTAATCAAGTATCCAAGCTTCCCAAATGATTGAAGGTGATGAAAAATACACACTCAAATGATAATTGATGAAGAAATTTCTCCCTCAAGCTTATCTCTCTCGTATGAAGGTGGAAGAGATGGAAGAAATGAGCTGAAATGCTCAAAAAACGAATTTATAGGGTTGACTCTTTGTGACAGACTCGGCCGTGTCCGCTGACACGGTCGCGCCTTGCTGGTGGCAGCGAGGACTCGACCGTGTCCTGCTTGACACGGTCGCGACGCGAAGGGGCCTACCGATAGTGACCTGTCCGCGGCGCTCGGCATTGACTCGACCGTGTCCTGGAACACGGTCGGGCCTCTGGGCAGTCGGTTCTGGCTTATTCGGAAGGGTTCGACTCGGCCGTGCCAGACGACACGGTCGGGTCCTGAGGCACAGACTTCGGCATTTCCGGACGAGTACGGCACGGTCCGTGTCGGACGACACGGCCGAGTTCGGTCGGCAGTGATCGGCCAAAAACTGAAAAAATGAGCGGGTGAGCTAAAACGACCATAACTCTCTCGTCCGGACTCCGATTGACTCACCGTTTGAACCATTGGAAATCTAATACGATGTTCTATAATATTGCAAAGATTTAGAATTTTTGGAGTTACCAAAAATTAATGGTGATCTAACAAAGTCGAACTCATATGAGGAAAGTTGAAACAATGAACAATAATGATACACAACTCGAAGTTTTTCCGAACGGTGAACACGGTGAATGAACATGATTGATGAATGATTATAATTGAGTGAAAATACACTGAGTGACAATTACAGACTGATAATTACTGAATGAAAATGAATGAATTACAACCAGGTATTACACCGTCGGATCTAACCCGTAGTGGTTAAAAGCCAAGCTCGTCGATCCACGCCTCTGTGGACCCCTACCAAGATCCCGTCGGATCTAATCCGTAGTGAGCATACACACTCACACCCATCACTCATGCAATACTATCATGTTAAGAGTGTAAGTTCATTAAGGATACTTGCCTCGATTATCACGACGAAAGTACGGAATAAAACAATCGCGGTTGCGAGAAACTAGACACACCGAACCTAGACGATTCATCAAACACCATTACAACCATTCGACAAGAATAACAATAACGGAAGACACCTGAAATCCCACCTACAATTCATGTAAGTTCGTACAAAACAACGACGAGGACGGATCGCAACCGAACCCTCTCGATTTCACAAATAACACAAAACATACCATGGACCCATAGGAAAAACAAGAATACCACCAAGATTAATCATATACATCATGGATTAATCAACAATACGGAATAAATCGGATAAAAACTCAACCCCCCCCAAATTTCCCAAAAATAGGGTTCTAGGAGATTACCTTGGATTTAGGACGGAGAAAGAGGATTAAGATGATGACTTCACTTGGGACACGACAATCATTCTCTCAATGAACTCCACGGATAAAACTCGAAAATCACTCAAATCTCTCCTCAGAACACTGCTGTCGGACGAAGTGAGAAAAAGATGAAGAATGGCGAAATGAAGGTCAACTCAGGTTTATAAAGCCTGCTCACGCGTTACGTACATTAACATACTAATGTTAACGTGCGTTAAGACCATTACATGCGTAATGCCCGGGTGATAACGTATGTAATAGTCCAGCAAAACAATCTGCCTAATCTGCTGTGGCCGATAGCGTACGCTACACTATCCAGTTTAGCGTACGCTATAAGGGACTTACGTACGTAATAGCCCCGCGTTAACGTACAAAAGTGCTTGGCAAAAACTAGACAGAAGCCCTGCCCAAAATGCCGAAGGCCATAGCGTACGTTAACACTAAGGTATAATGTATGTTATGCAGGTAACGATAGCGCACGCAAGAAAGCATGCATAACTGATGAATCGATTTTTGATCGTCTCATTCCGTTCTATCGAGCCGCGTTTTCATTTGTTTTTAAGTGTTTTTGCTCTTTTTATGCGTGGTATGCTTTGTTTTTGTTTTGTAGGTATCTGGACGAAGATTGTGGTGAAATATGCGCTTTTATGGCCAATATTGGAGTATATGACGATCAAGAGCAAGAACGGGGCCTAAAACGATAAAGATTGAAGCAATGTAGGTCGTATTTTCTAATTTCCAGATTCATTACTTCGAATTAGGATATGTTATATATATGTATGATTTCCTTGTGAAATTATCTTCGCAACGGTATATTATACGCTAAATTCTGAGGTGTATTGAGGGAGATATAGCTTTTAGACCACAACCACGCAATCCGGACCGCGGCCCGAAGAGTTGAGACCGCGATCCAAGCCCGGACCGCACCCGGACCACGGTCCCAAATCCAGACCGCATGAAAGCGCCCCCCAAAATCATCCAGACCGCCGTCCAACCCCCCTGTGTGCAGAAAAATGCGATTTTCTGCACTTTTTGGTGACTTTTGACGGGTATATATAGGGAAACCCTATACCCAACTTCTCCCAAGATGCAAAACACGATCCAAACTCAGTTTTTCTCAGCTTTTGAGTATTCTAAACATCAAGAAATATAATTTGTGAAGGATTTTCATCATTTGTAAGGAGATTTTGTTCGTTTTTGAAGGAAGAACATCAAACCTTCCTCGGGCTTCGATTTCATTTTCTCAAGGGAAGATTTCTACCATATTTTATTCCATGATTTTTGCTATTATTGTTGAAATGATCATGAGTAGCTAATCTTATTATATGGGTGTTTAGATTGAACCACACATGTTCTTAGTTGTTTGTTTTGATTGATTTTTCGGGTATGAGTTTGGGATTATTCCTCTTTCTTTGTTCTTAGTAATCTATCGGCGTTCTTGATAATATTTGTGCACGAATATTATTAGGACACAAGAGAACTTATGATTTAGATCATCAAACCTTCTTCATAGTTGTTATTGTCAAAATCGAGGGTTTTTATCGGTGTTCGCCATCAAACGACGTGATAGAAGTGATTGTGAATGTTCTATATTTTTTTCCGTGATCTTTTAGCGAATTACCCCATCAAAGGTATTTAGCTAGTCGATTGTTAGTAGGGATTCATCCTCATCAAAGAAGTTTCTCTTGTTTCGAAAAGGACAATCCCGATTTTTAGAATTTGCCGCCATCAAACGGATTTCTTTTAATTGTGAGCAATCGGTAATTTCAAACCATAAATTCTTTGCCTATCGAAACTAATAATTGATAACGTGTGTGTCGGTGATTCTAAACTCCCATATCATTCTCATAATTGTATTCTCTAGAAATCCAACCTTTAATGGTGTTTTTAACGCTTCGATTAATTTAACTTTCCGCACTTGTTTTACGAACTTACATCTCAATCAAATCATTCACCGTGTTTTAATTCACTTTACTTTTGTTAATTCGGCTATTCGCTTAACATAATCGAACTTCAAACCATTTCCAACTCCTCGAGAGATCGACCTCGGAGTTACTTGCCGCTTCCTACAAAAGCGATTCGTATACTTGCGAGTTTTAATTTATTCATCAAGTTTTCGGCACTGTTGCCGGGGAGTTGGCGTTTAATTTTTGATCTTGTTTTAATAATAGTTGAATTATTTATCTTGATCATTTTTTTTCGTTTTCATTATTTTCGATAAAGTCTAAAAATTCGCTCTAACTTCTCTTGTTTATGCTTGGTAGGAGATCATTGGGAAACCCGATTCTTCCACCCATAGACGAGGTTCAAAGAATTAGAGCACCAAAAAAAAATAGCGACATCATCAATGGTAAACGACGAGGAGAATCCGGATCTTGAAGAGCCCCAAATGCTCGAGGGTGAAAACATTCGTCAACCGAGACTTCCGAGATATGAGAATGTTGGGCACAATCAAGAAATACCCGAAGCTCAACAAGGGAGGTACTTTTATCCGAGACAACCACCCGCTGGAGTACAATATGGAGCGAACTATTATCCAGGACCTCAATATGGGATGGGAGCAAACTATAATATGCCGCAACAACCCCCGGTTGAGCATCTAATGCGGGACTATACAAAGCCCGTGGTTAACACCGCCATCTCGTGCATCCAATTAGCACCGGCAGCAAGGAACTACCACATCAACAGATTTCACATCGAGCAATTGCCCTCATTTCATGGATTAGCATGTGAGGACCCATTGTCGTTCATCCGGGACTTCTATGTGGCGATTGACAACTTCCCATTAAATGGGTTGAGTGAGGATCAACTAAGAATGAAGTGCTTCCCGTATACACTCAAGGATGGAGCGAATCAGTGGTTGATGACTTTAGCATCGGGCTCACTAAGAATGTGGGATGATGTTTACGACAAATTCATTACCAAATATTTTTCTCATTCGAAGACTACACAGTTGAGAGCCCAAATCTCAACATTCGGACAACAAGACGGAGAGGCATTTCATGAAGCATGGGACCGATTTAAGATGCTCCTCATTCCATGCCCACACCATCACTATCCACTTCAACTACTTAATAAATTCTTCTATGATGGATTGACTCAATATTGCCAAGGTGCAGTGGATAACGCAGCCGGTGGTTCGTTTTGGGGGTTTAATGGAGAGACAAGCTTATGACATATATAAAATATTGGGAGCTAATTCTCAACAAAAAAGTGTGCGTGTTCGTAGGGGAGTTGTGAACTAAGTAAGCAAGAAGGACGAGATGCAATCTAAAATCGATGAGTTAACGAATGAACTAAGACAACTCAAGACCCAAAATAAATCTTTGAGCTCACGAGTTTGCGAAATTTGTTGGGGACCCGAACATGATGCTAATTCTTGCCCACATACTTTTCCAGACGAACAAACCGAACAAGTGAATTGGGCTATGGGACAAAGCACGGGAAGGCCCGAGTGGGAGGATATGAGAAATAATTATGGCGGAAATGCAAGAAATGCACCTCTCCTGAATACTTATCATCCTGGGCTAAGAAACCATCCGAATTTCTCTTGGAAAAACAACAACCCGATGTCGTACGGCACAAGCGCCCAAGCTCAATACAATGGAGGAAATCGAGCCCAACAAACAATGCAAAGTGAACCACCTCCACAGCAAAGGAGCTCTCTTGAGGAGAATATTGCAGCATTCATTAAGGAAAGCAGGGAAAATCGAGCTGAGTACAATAAAAAATTCGAATCTTTAGAAGCTTCGGTGAAGAAAATGGAGATTCAAATTAGGCAACTTGCTACCAAGGCATGCAGATAAGAAAGGGGTAAACTACCAAGTCATCCCGAGCAAGCTCAAGCTATTACCACCCTCCGAAGTGGTAAAGTGATAAATAAAGAGACAATTTCCGAAGCGAAAGAGCAGGGCGGTGAGAAAGAAGAATTGCGGAGTCAATCGGAGAAATCTATGGTGATTGAAGAGGATGAGTCGAAAGATGAAAAAATCCGAGCAACTGCTACTCAATCTTGCGAGACTCGAATTCCTTGGGAGAAATATAAAGATCCAATCGAGAAGCTAATTGAAGAGAATAAGAGCGAACCAGTCGAATCAATGCATCAAAAGGAGGACCTAGAAAGCTTTGACATGAAATTTCTTTTTGTGGAGAAAGAAGTTCCCACTGTGAACTTAGGAGCAAGTATTAATTTAACGAAAAAACCAATATACTTGCCACTATGTTTGGGGAAGGTGATAGCCCCGATGGATTTCGTGATACCAAACATAGAAGAAACATCACCAACAAAAATCACGTCACTTATACTTCAAGGAAGACATTTCATGGTGACAATCATAATCAAAATTGAAATGGTGACAAAAGCGCTCACAATGGAAATCCATGGAACCACTATCTATATCGTGACAAAGGAAAACGAGCGAAAAATAACGAGCTATGTGGATGGACCTGACACGTTTCCATTTAATCCAGGATAGAAGAAGCTGAAGAGTCGAGCTAAAGACTATAAAAAGCGATACTTGGGAGGCAACCCAAGGGAGTTTTTAAATTTTTATCGCTTTTATTATTATTATTATTATTATTATTATTATTATTATTATTATTATTATTATTATTGCTTTTATTTGTTTTTGTCTGTGGTGTGTGTAGAAAATCTAAAAAGGAGGTATTTATCGGAGGAAGAAGCCTAGTCTATTGAAAGTTGAGACCCGAGCACAAAAGCATGGTGCCCCGCCATCAGAAACCACACTTCTTAATCCGGTAGTTTTATTTTCTTTCTTTTTAATTTGCGTTTTCGCATTTTTCCTAACTTAATCTTTTTGCTTGGGGACAAGCGAAGGTTTAGGTTTCGTTGATTTTCACTTGTTTTTAGTTTGCGTGATTTTTTTATTTTTTTGTTTCTTTTCTTTATTTTTTTCTTACGTGATGTAGTAGTTGGATTGTAATAACCTCGTTAACTATGGGGTATATGGATGATTAGTCGTGTTTGTACTTGACTTGTGGAGTTTCATAAATCTAATTGATTGTTTGACCTTGCATGTGAATGTATAGTTTTGGTTACTTGATTTGATGTGTAAGGAATGAGTGTGGTAGTCCAAAAGCTGTGAGTTCTTGTGCTTAATTGAACCGTTCACTTTTAGCTGTAAAATTCTTTCATGTGTGATTCCTCTTCTTATGGTTTGTATTCTTTAGAACTTGCATGATTTTGTCGGATGATGTGTTGATATTTACATACACGAGAAATGATTAGCGCTGCCCATTTTTTGTCTTGAACCTACTTATCTAAAAATACCCACCATTTCATATCAATATCATTTGCTAGCCCCATTGAGCCTTTAGCCGTATTTTTGTTCGAAAAACCCACATCTTACAGCTCCATATCCAAAAGCCATAACTTACCCAAGTATTGGTCCACGTAAGAGCATGAGAGGGTATAATAAAATTACTTTGCTGAATTAGCTGGTTTAAGAAACTCAATTGTTATATATGCAGCTAGGTGAACTTAGCTGATCTTTCTGAAATCTCAGTGAGGTAAGCTCAGAAGCTGGCTGATAAATATTGTGCGGAAGACTTAGCTGACTTTTAAGTCAACAGTTAAAGATGGATGCAGCAGTTAAGTATGATGCTTAAAACAGTAAACAATACGACACTTATAGTGGTTTCATAAGTGGGCTAATCCTCTACTAGTCCATTTTTCTACAATCCACTTGGAGTTAAATTCACTACAATGTTTGATGGTTACAATGAATATAGTTACCACAGCTTTCAACCAGGGAAAACTCGTGGATATTGTAACTCCTTCCCTTTGGTTGCCTGCCACCTCTTGATCAAAAAAAACGAAGGTGTGCAAAGTTTGTGGTGTATAGAGGCAAAAATCTTCTCTCCCGTTCCCCTGAAAGTAATAAGCCCCCCCACCAAAAAAAGGGCGATCTCAATAATAATAATGGGATAGAAAAGATAGGGGAGGAGAGGAGTGAGCCTAAGAAAAACAAAAGGGAAGTCATTGGGTTGTGAGAAATAGGCCAATATCATAAGAATTGCGCTTAACAAGGCCTAGAGAAAAAAAGAGATATATATACGGGAGAATTGAAGTAGAATGATCGATCATGCTTTGAGTGTTTATTTCATATATGTGAGGATCGTATATGCTCTACTTGGACTGAACTTGTAACTACAAGCCAAATTTTCCCAACCTGAGCCACAGCCCCGTTACAACCAAAAGTAAGACCCTATGACTCGTGTTTTGTGTATATTGATGCGTTTGATGAAGAAAAGAAGTGCAAGCATATAGTAGAACTTTCCATTCGAATCAAGTTGAGAATATTAACCTATCTAAACACTTGAGAGATGAGTTAATTGATAAAATTATGTGAGGGACTACTAAGACTTGTTTTCTTGCATGTTTGATCAAGTGCCATTGCTTTCCACTCATTTGTGAGTTTAGGCTTCCATGACGAATTACGAGACATTACGATACTTTCACATTCTCGGTTGATTGTATGTATACCCGATGATTATTGATTATTCAATCCTTCTCGTCTTCTTTGTCGTATGTTTTATTTCTTTCTGCTTGGGGACAAGCAAAATTTTAGGTTTGGGGGGATTTGATGAATCAATTTTTGATCGTCTCGTTCCATTTTATCGAGTCGCGCTTTCGTTTGTTTTTATGTGTTTTTGCTCTTTTTATGTGTGGTATGTTGTGTTTTTGTTTTTTAGGTAGTAGGACGAAGATTTTGGTGAAATATGCGCTTTTATAGCCAATATTGGAGTTTATGACGATCAAGAGCAAGAACGGGGCCTAAAACGATAAGGATTGATGCAATGTCGGTTGTATTTTCTAATTTCCAGATTCATTACTTCGAATTAGGATGTGTTCTATATACTTATGTATTCCTCGTGAAATCAGATTCGCAACGGTATATTATACGCTAAATTCCGAGGCCTATTGAGGGAGATATGGCTTCTAGACCACGGCCACGCAGTCCGGACCGCGGCCCGAAGAGTTGAGACCGCGATCCGAGCCCGGACCGTGGTCCCAAATCCAGACCATGTGACAGCGCCCCCTAAAATCATCCAGACCGTGGTCCCAGCCCTCCAGACTGCTGTCCAACCCCCTTGTGTGCAGAAAATACAATTTTCTGCACTTTTTGGCAATTTTTGACGGGTATATATAGGGAAACCCTATACCCAACTTCTCCCAAGCCGCAAAACACGATCCAAACTCAGTTTTTCTCAGCTTTTGAGTGTTCTAGACATCAAGAAATATAATTTGTGAAGGATTTTCATCATTTATAAGGAGATTTTGTTCGTTTTTGAAGGAAGAACATCAAACCTTCCTCGGGCTTCGATTTCATTTTCTCAAGGGAAGATTTCTACCATGTTTTATTCTATGATTTTTGCTATTATTGTTGAAATGATCATGAGTAGATAATCTTATTTTATGGGTGTTTAGATTGAACCACATACATGTTCTTAGTGGTTAGTTTTGATTGATTTTTCGGGTATGAGTTTGGGATTATTCCTCTTTCTTTGTTCTTAGTAATATATCGGCGTTCTTGATAATATTTGTGCACGAATATTATTTAGACGCAAGAGAACTTATGATTTATATCATTAAAACTTTTTCATAGTTGTTGTTATTGTCAAAATCGAGGGTTTTTGTTGGTGTTCATCATCAAACGACCCGATTGAAGTGATTGTGAATGTTCTATATTTTTTTCCACGATCTTTTAGCGAATTACTCCATCAAAGGTATTTATCTAGTCGATTGTTAGTAGGATTCATCCCCATCAAAGAAGTTTCTCTTGTTTTCGAAAAGGATAATCGCGATTTTTAGAATTTGCCGCCATCAAACAGATTTCTTTTAATTGTGAGCAATCGGTAATTTCAATCCATAAATTCTTTGCGTATCGAAACTAATAATT
This sequence comes from Orobanche coerulescens, assembly GCA_033398695.1. Taxonomy (NCBI): domain Eukaryota; kingdom Viridiplantae; phylum Streptophyta; class Magnoliopsida; order Lamiales; family Orobanchaceae; genus Orobanche; species Orobanche coerulescens. Next base: position 10,298,469 of record CM065817.1, read on the forward strand.
GATAACGTGTGTGTCGGTGATTCTAAACTCCCACATCATTCTCATAATTGTATTCTCTAGAAATCCAACCTTTAATTTGGTGTTTTTAACGCTTCGATCAATTTAATTTTCCGCACTTGTTTTACGAACTTACATCTCAATCGAATCATTCACCGTGTTTTAATTCACTTTACCTTTGTTAATTCGACTATTTGCTTAACATAATCGAACTTCAAACCATTTCCAACTCCACGAGAGATCGAACTCGGAGTTACTTGCTGCTTCCTACAAAAGCGATTCGTATACTTGCGAGTTTTAATTTGTTCATCAATAACATACGTTATGCATGCAACAGTTCAATACTGCTGAAAGCAGTTAACTGCTCCGGGCGGTATGAAGTCGATACGCAACACAAGGACAGAATCCAAAAACGCGGATACGAAATATTCACGACGACGAAGCTAAGTGCTAAAGGAAAATTACAATTCCGACTACCGGGGAATCCGAAATACGACAATAGAAGATAAAATTCCCTAAACTTATAGGAAATTACGAAACGGCTCAAACGTCCGAAAATCACTATACGACGTCGGATTAACAAACCAAAACTCACAACACAAACAACTCAACCACACGAACTCGTGTAACCAAACGAAATCGGACGAGTTTTACGAGAATCGAATGTGCATGCGACAATACATAACATAAAACGAAATTACACAAAATTATCTCCGAAACTCGTCCAAATGGAAAACTCCATGAATAAAATAGATTCAGAACGTCAAAACGGTTACAAGTGAGTCGCTAAAAACAAAAAATACACAAAATGAAAGTACCGAAAAAAGGAAAAAGCGGATATTACAACTACGACGAGGCAAACCCTGAGTTGGTGTAGAAGTCTTGAAATCGATATGTGGTGCAATGTTAGTTGGCGCTTGTACGATTGGTATAGATGGAGTCTTGCCCCTCAACTCTTCCAGAAATATTTCGCTCATGAGCTTGTGACTAATCATATAATTCTCTTTCAGGAATCGGGCATTGGTTCTAACAATGACCTTCTGATCTTGGGGAATATAGAACAAGCCACTCTTCGTTCCCTTAGGATATCCTACAAACACTCGTACCTATGTACGAGATGCCAACTTATCAGCTTCCTTATTCAGCATATGTGCTGGAGTACCCCAAATCCGAACATGTCCTAGACTAGGCTTGCCCACACTCCACATTTCTGTGGGTGTTTTTGGAACTGATTTCAAAGGCACGAGGTTTAGAATATACGCCGCTGTTTCCAAAGCGTATCCCCAGAGCGAAATAGGTAAATGTGAATAACTCATCATTGACCTAACCATTTCTAAAAGAGTTCCGTTTCTTCTCTCAGCAACACCATTTTGTTGCGGAGTTCCGTACGCAGTGAGCTAGGACGAAATCCCCTCAGTTGCCAAGAAATCCAAAAAGTCTCCACTAAGGTATTCGCCACCATGATCAAATTATAGTGACTTGATACTCTTCCCATGACGCTTCTCCGTTTCAGCCTTGAAATCTCTGAGCTTTTCAAAGGATTCAGACTTACTTCACATCAAATAGATATATCCATATCCATAATAATCATCATTATGGATATAGTGACTTGATACTCTTCCGATGACGCTTCTCTGTTTCAGCCTTGAAATCTCTGAGCTTTTCAAAGGATTCAGACTTACTTCACATCAAATAGATATATACATATCCGTAATAATCATCTATAAACGTGATGAAGTATTCGAAACCATCCCTAACCTGGATGTTCATTGGACCACGTACGTCCGTATGAACTAATTTTAACACATTCTGAGCACAATTTCCCTTGGTCTTAAAAACTCTCTTGGTCATTTTACCTTCGACACAGGATTCACAAATTAGAAATGACTCAACTTGGAGGTCATCCAATGGGCCTTCATCTACCAATATTTCAAGCCTTCTAAGGTTTACATGACCTAACCGTAAACGCCACAGATATGTTTGGTTTATGCTCGAAGATTCTTTTCTCTTTTTAGGTTAAGACAAAGAGATAAGCGATTTATGTTTATACATGGGAGTTTGTGCAGTATTAATGACATACAGTCCATCAGTATAAACACCTTTGCAAATATATTCACTGTTTCTTCTAATAATAGCATCACCATCAAAAGAAACTGAATAACCATCACACCTTAGTTTAGAAACTGAAATTAAGTTCGTTCTAAAATCTGGTACTAATAATACATTATTAAGGACTAATATTTTATCATTAATCTTCAACTGCACGAATTCCACTGCAACAGTCATAAACATGGAATAATCGCCCCAGTTGATGGTGATCGTGACCGTACTAAGCTGCTTGGCTACCTGAAAACCATGCGAGTCAAAGCAAACATGATCAGTGGATCCTGAATCTGTAACACCCCTAAGTTGCAAGTACAACAATACCGAATGGATAAAGTACAAAATACAGATAGAGACAAGACACACCATCACTCTTGACCATCATCTTCATGCCGACCCGGTACATGCCTATCCACTCTCTTGGATCCTGAAATACATGAAAGGTATTTCCAAAAGGGGTTAGCCATCGAATATAAAACACAATAATTCTCGACAATAAAGTAAACGTAATCCTCATTTCATCAAACTCAAGACTAGTATTCTGGAATAACTAAATCTCATAGCATTTCATTTCAATACATACGTGATTAACCATGGAACCGCACCAAAGGCAATGGAACCCTTTGAGGCCCCGTCGGACCCTCCCAGAGTGGTTAACCGAAAAATATCTGGAACCGCACCAAAGGCAGCGCAACCCTCTGAGGACCCGTCGGTCCATCCTAGAGTGAATATATGCAATCACACAATTCATATACCTCACTTTCAGAGTCGAGAACATACAATCATAAACATATACTTGCCTTTGAGACATTAGAACCGAAGTGAAAATGGTATTCAAACTCGGGAGGTCCAAGAACGCACTTCCGGCCTGAACGATTTGTAAGGAAATATGATAATAAATCATCAATACTCAATTCTCAAGGAAGACTCCTGAAACCCCCCTTTTTATGATTCATAAATCTTCAAAGTATTCACGTAGAGTTTGGAAATCATCCAAACCCTCTCCACTTCAAGTAATACACAAAACATTCATATAATCATAAGGAAAATGTGGGTACGGGGTAGATACATCATAATCTCAAGGATTTCAAGCTTCAAAATGGATTAACCGGACAAATATAAGAAAAACCCCCAAAATTCCCCAAACTAGAGTTCTAAGGAATTTATCTCGAATCGCAGGAGGAAAGACGGATGAGTGATGATTTAAACACGTTAGAAATCCAAAAACATTGATGAGTGATGAATTCTCGACAACCTTTTGTCCTGGGATCGCTCAAATCGCCGGAGGGGAAGAAGGAGGATGAGAAATGAGGTCCAAAATCCGTCCCCCGCGAATATATAGTTTGACTCACGTTACGTACGTAACATGCACATGTTAACGTACGTAAGACCATTAACGTACGCCACACTCGAAGTATTGCGTACGTTACGGCCTAGGCAGAGGCCACTACCTCGTATAAACAAAGGCATTATGTACATAATGCGGATCCCTTTAACGTACGTTATGGGTTCTAACATACGCTATATCCCTCACGCTAGTGTAGGTCACAAGTCTTCAGGAATAAGTCTAGGGGGGGAGGTGAATAGACTTATTAAACTCTTTCCTGAATCTCAGGTGAGTTTATCAGCTGTGATTAAGTGCAGATGACTTATGTCGAATGCAGATAGATAATGCGGAAGACACAGCTGATAATAATGGAGATTACAAGTATCGACTGCAGATAACTTTCTAATGGAACAGTAAATATGTATGCAGCAGTTATGTATGATGTTTAAAGCAGTAAATCACACAAGCACTTATAGTGGTCTCAGAGATGGGGTAATCCTCTACTATTACACTTCACTCCAAACCAGCTGGATATAAATTTACTATAACTATCAACCAGTGATAAAGGTTATAGTGAATTCTTTCTTGTTACAACAGCTTCCAACCAGTGGAAATCCATGGCCGTTGCAACTCCCTTGACTGCCTAGCAACTCTTGATCGAAAATCTATGGATACCTCAACAACTCTCGAGCTGTCTATCACCTTCCAATCAAGAACCCATGGATGCGTTTACAGTCTCTTTAATTTCCAGAACCTCGTTCAAGAAAGCAACCCCATACTCAACTTTAAACACAAGAGTGTTTTTCTTCTCCAACTTAAGAGTTTCTTCGAATATGACTATTTAAGCTTTGATCTTCATGATGCTATTTGTTCACTATGATTGCTTTGATCACTTGAATGTATTGTTCACATCGTACTTTGCTCAAATCATATCCTCAGATGTTTATAGTACGATTCTTTGAGCTTCCTTCATAGCCGTTGCATCACTATAACAAATTGGTCCGTTTGAGAGTGGACTTCTTTGTTTATCTTATCATTTCGTTGCACGACTTGATTCCCTTTTCATTTCCGACCGTTTGAAATACTTCTTCTGTTAGCGCCGTTATTCCTGATTAGAATAATCATAAGTCTTCAGAACGCAGATCTCAAGTAATAATTTATTCCTATCTTTCCAGGAATCTTTCCAGTTTGTCTCTTTACGTCTACATGTGGATTTCCGTTATTGTTGACTTTCAACGCTTGCTGACATGGACTGAGTATCTTGAACTTGGCTGATATCTTGATTAAGAACTTATCTGATATTGGTCAAACCTGTCTGATGTGCGGTCAACCTTCTCTGATGTAAAACTTCTCTGATATATCTTGGTAGAAGTTCTCTGAGATAAAGTTCTCTGCTTTGGTCTTGACTGAAGTTCTCTGACCTGATGAATGTTCTCTGTTCTGATGGTCAAACTTCAGATGATATTTTGTTGACCATATCTCGTCTGATAACTCGACTGTAGATGGGTTTTGGTCAAACCTCTCTGATATTCGGCATTGACCAAAACTTGTCTGATGTAATGCCTTCTTCAGAACTTAATTGCAGCTTGGTTTTGGTCAAACCTTTCTGATGTTTTGCATTGACCAAAACTCCTCTGATAATGAACTTGCCTGTAAACTTCTCTGATAAATGGCAGTTCTATACTTAGTCGATTTTGTTACAGATCAACACTTGATCAAGACAACCTAATTTTTAAGGCCTATAGAAGATACTCATTTGGTCCTTCTTTACAATGCCAAGTACTTAGTGCATACATTTGAATAAATAACAAATACAGGGATGACATCATCAAAATCTAACAGGTATTCCTAATAGCTAGCGTACGTAACACTGTCTGCAAAGGCTACTGCCTCAAGTCATCAGGCCGATTACGTACATTATGAATAACACATAACATACGCAATGGCTTATAGCATACGTAACCCGAGAAAATTGAAAGAAGGACAGGAGTACGTATTGCATCTAAGATTTCACACGAACCACATAACACACAATGTGAAAGGTACGCAACAATTTAATATCATTTGATATGAAGTTCAAATATTAGGAAAAATCGAGAAATACAAAACGAAAAAATTACGGATATTACATTCTCCCCCTCTAAAAGAAAGTTTCGTCCCGAAACTTAAGAAACAAAAAGTTCAGGGTAACTCGCCCATATCTTCTCTTCCGTCTCCCAAGTCGCTTCATCGACTCCATTTCTCAACCATTGCACCTTAACCAATGGAATGGTTTTCTGCCGAAGCTGCTTCTCACGACGTTCAAGGATCTTCACCGGTCTCTCTGGAAAGGTAACATCCTCGGCTAAATCAATCTCACTATAGTAGATAATATGACTTAGATCCGGCACGTACTTTCTCAACTGAGAAACATGAAAAACGCTATGGACATGACTCAAAGCTGGAGGCAACACCAAACGATAAGCTAAATCTCCATCCCTGTCCAAAATTTCAAACGGTCCGATATACCTCGGACTAAGTTTCCCCTTTTTCCTGAAGTGGAAAACTCCTTTGCCGGAGACACCTTGAGGAGGACATGGTCTCCCACTTCGAACTCCAAGGGCCGATGACGAGTATCAGCATAAGATTTCTGTCGACTTTGGGCAGTCAACAACCGATCCCGAATGATAGAAATCTTCTCCTTAGTTTCCATCAATAAATCCAATTTCATCCCCACTAGCTCCGAAGCCTCATCCCAACATAACGGCGACCTACATCGCCTACAGTGATTCGAAAGATGCCATTTTGATCGATGCATGCCAACTATTATTGTAGGCAAATTCGATCAAAGGTAAATGAAGTTCCCAATCACTACTCCAATCTAGGGAACAAGCCCGCAACATATCTTCCAACATCTGAATTGTCCGCTCGGTCCCACCGTCTGACTGAGGATGAAAAGACGTACTCAACTTCAATTCGGTGCCCAAGGCCTGATGGACCACTTGCCAGAAATGTGACACGAAACGACCATCCCAATCAGAAACAATAGTTTTAGGGGCACCATGCAATCTCACAATCTCAGCTATAAAGGTTTGAACCAATCTATCTGGTCCCCAAGTATCTTTAATACCAAGGAAATGTGCAGACTTGGTTAATCGATCAACGATTACCCAAAACATATTCATTCTGGCTTTAGATCTCGGCATCCCCGTGATAAAATCCATGGAGATGTCTTCCCATTTCCACTCGAGAATGGGAAGCGGTTTCAACAACCCCGCTGGTCGTTGATGTTCGATATTGACTTGTTGACACATCAAACATCACAACACGGACCCTGTGACGTCTTTCTTCATATTATTCCACCAAAAATTTCGCTTCAAGTCCTTATATATCTTACTCGTTCCGGGGTGGATAGAGTACGGCGTAGCATGGGCTTCTTGAAGAATTCTCTGCCTCAATTCCAGATTATTCGAGATATAAAGCCTGCCCTGAAATCTCAAAATGCTATCCTCATAGACTATAAAGCCAGGGGCTTCTCCTTTAATTACATCTTCCTTCAGTTGAGAAATAACCGGGTCACTCCACTGTTTCCCTTTGATGTCATCAACCAAGGATGAAGTAATTTCAAGGGTACGCAACTGTCCCTGCACTCTTTGAAGCCAAACTTCTATACCTTGCTCGATCAAATCCTGACGAATCTGCATCTGGTGTGTAAGAACCTCGATCATCTGAAGTGATGCCGGTTTGCGGCTCAAAGTGTCCGCGACGACATTGGCCTTCCCCGGATGGTAAAGAATTTACAAATCATAATCCTTAACCAATTCCAACCAACGTCGCTGCCTCATATTCAACTGTTTTTGACTGAAAATATACTTCAAACTTTTGTGATCGGTATAAATCCAACACAAAGAGCCATACAAATAATGCCGCCAAATCTTAAGTGCGAAAATTATTGCGGCCAATTCCAAATCATGAGTAGGATAGTTCGTCTCTTACGGCTTCAACTGCCGTGATGCAAAGGCTATCGTTTTATCGTGCCGCATAAGCACACATCCAAGCCCCTGTCCTGAAGAGTCACTATAAACTGCAAATCTTTCACCACCCTGTGGTAAAGTTAAGATCGGCGCTGAAGTCAAACGTCTCTTCAGTTCATCAAAGATGCTGTCTCTCAGTAGTCCAAACAAACTTTTCTGTCTTCTGAAGTAATTGCGTAAGCGTCCGAGCGAGTTTCAAGAACCCCTCGACAAACCAACGGTAATACCCAGCAAGACCCAAAAAGCTACGAACTTCCTTAACATTATTAGGCGGTGGCCAAACCACCAATGCCTCAATCTTCTGCGGGTCCACAAGAACCCCTTTGGCTAAAACCACATGGCCGAGAAACATAACTTCCTTCAGCGAGAACTCATCTTTTGAGAATTTTGCATAAAGGTGCTCGGCTCTCAAAACATCTAGTATCAAACGCAAGTGTTGGGCATGCTCCTCCTCACCTCTAGAATAAATCAAGATATCGCCAATAAAGAAGACTACACATTTGTCAAGGTATTCAATAAATATCTTGTTCATTAACAGCATGAATACTGTTGGTGCATTAGTCAGTCCAAACGGCGTGATCACAAATTCATAATGTCCGTATCTCGTTCGAAAAGCTATTTTCAGAATGTCGGACTCTTTCACTCGAAGCTGGTAGTATTCTGATCTCAGATCGATCTTCGAGAATATTGCGGCTCCTTGAAACTGATCAAATAAATCATCTATATGGGGCAATGGATATCTGTTCTTGATGGTCACTTGTTTAGCTAACGGTAATCAATGCACAAACGTAATGAGCCATCCTTCTTCCTCACAATAGGACCGGTGTGCCCCAAGGAGAAGCGATCGGTCTAATGTACCCCTTCTCCAACAATTCTCCGAGCTAATTTTCCAATTCCTGCATTTCTGAAGGTGCCATACGATAAAGCGCCTTATAAATCGGAGCCGCATCGGGCTATAAATCAATAGAAAATTCTATCTCTCGATCTGGAGGTAATCCCAGAAGATCGTCAAGAAGAACATCTGGGTACTTATTAACAACTGGAATCGAAGACAAATTGACTCCATTCCCTTCCGACTTCAAAGCATAACACCAGTAGCCCATCCAACCCTCATTCAAGAGTTTTACGGTCTTCATGGCGCTGATAAGCAACTTAGGTCGGCCCAATTTATGTCCCATAAATGAGTACTCAGAACCATCTTTGGTCATCATAGTGATAACCTTAGTGCGATAATTCATAATCGCTTGGTGACTCTCAAGCTAGTCCTCACCGAGGATAAAATCCTCGCCCTCTATATCGACCACAATCAAATTCGACAACCAATCAATACTTGCAATGCTCACTGGATAATTTCTAATCTCCCTATTCCCCACGATTCTATCCCCGCTAGGCAGTTTCACAATGAAAGGATCGCAATCAGTCATACAATTTATATTCAAACAGCGTACACAATCCAAGGATATGAAAGAATGTGTAGCACCAGAATCAAAAAGTACTCGAACTGGATGAGATATAATATGAATGGTACCTGAGGGCAACGCCGCATCAGGTTCATCTGCTCGACGCATCTCGTGAACTCACGGGTGTGCCGAACCGATGCTAGAATCTCCATCTCTAATGGTCTGACCCCGTCCCCGGCCTCTGCCGTAAGCCTGCTGTGACTGGCTAACTGATTGCCGCTGATTTATACTCTGATCTCTATGTGTTGGGGCAGAAGCCCGAGTATCAAGAGTCTGATCTTGTTCAGGACAACAAACTGCTCTGTGTCCCATCTGACCACAAGTGTGACATTTCGGAGGTGGGAAGTTGCACTCAAGATTGAGGTGGCCTGGATAACCACAATTAAAATAGGTCACCGGACGAGTTGAGGTGCCCGAAGTAGAACGAAAACTCTTCTTCCATTTAAAAGAACTCGATGACTGCCCGATAGAATGGTTAGCCAACTGAGGCCTCTGAAAGTTGCCGCCCTTAGAGCCAGAAAAATTACCGGTGGCCTTTTTCTTATTCGGCTCGTCTATGGTGTTATTATTGGAGCGCAACATGTCATATGCCAAAGCCCTGTATTGGTATTCTTTCAGAGTAGTGCAAGAAAATCCGGCCATGTAACGCCATAAATCCATATTCATTCGCATGTCGAAATGGCGGATCTTGTCACGCTCATCACGCTCCTGATTCTTCATATGAATCAGATGTTGGTTGTATTCCACTATCGCATGTGAGACTGGAATGTTCTGCTGCTTAGCTTCGAAAAAGGCTCGGATCCTGCTTTCTTGCACTGGCCAAGGACAAAACTCAGCCTCCAGCAGATCTTTAAATTCGCCCCATGTAGCAGCATTATCTTGCGGTTTAATAGCTTTCCACCAAGTCCCAGCTTCCTTAGCAAGGAAGTACTGAGCAATAGGTACCTTTCTCGTTTCCGGATAGTCAACCACTTCAAACACTTTCTCCAATTCGAATAGCCAACTTTCCCAACCCGCTAGGTTGGTAGCACCGTTGAACTGCGGAGGATGCATACGGACCACATTCTGGAGCAAAACATCCGCTGTCGGATTAGGATTATTCAGTTGAACAGCTTGGGCCAGGATAGTCATCTGATTTGACAATTGTCGAAGAATATTCGTAACCCCAACATCTGCATTATTCCCTTGACCAGTTGATTGGTCATGCTGACTTTCGGTATCGGGATGCACTGAGTTAGATAAACTAAGGGTAGCTGACCCCGTAACAGAGCTGAGGGAAGCGGCTGCGCCACGTCCTCGCCTGCGTCCACAGCCTCGTCCTCATCCCCTATCAGCAGACATTCTGAAGGACACACAAAGTACATAAGTACAATTCAAATGGCTCGTCATCGAGGTGACCGATTACCAAGAATACCAAATCAAGAATGGAGCGATTAGGAAAAAAAATACAAGAAGAGTAAAAGGATTTACTAGTACCGGTCGCACCGAGATGATGGCAATATAGTGATACTGTATTCGAACGATAACTCAATTTGACCCAAAAAGACCGACAACCTAGGTATCCATAAACCTAAGCTCCAATATCATATTCTGTAACACTCCTAAGTTATTTAGGGTATATTACAGTGCCGTGAGCCCCTCCGTTGAACCCACAAGGCTATACATACGCGGAACCATGAATTTCGACCGATAACGTCTAAACATAATCCAGTAGAAGGCAATAAAAATGACATTAAGGTAATAATCAATTCGACAAAATATAATACAACGAGAATTAAAACCCAGGGCAACACAGGCCAAAACATCAAGAACAATTGAAGCACTACTCGAGTGTTCATAACCATTCCAAGTGCAACAATACCAAATGGATAAAGTATAAAATACAGACAGAGACAAGACACATCATCACTCTTGCCCATCATCTTCATGCTGACCCGGTACATGCCTATCCACTCTCCTGGATCCTGAAATACATGAAAGGTATTTCCCCCAAAAGGGGTTAGCCGTCGAATAACTAGTATAAGTATATCAAATATGAAACACAATACTTCTCGACAACAAAGTAAATGTAATCCTCATTTCATCAAACTCAAGACTAGTATTTCGGAATAACTAAATCTCATAGCATTTCATTTCAATACATGTGTGATTAACCATGAAACCGCACCAAAGGCGACGAAACCCTCTGAGGCCCCATCGGACCCTCCCAGAGTGGTTAACCCAAAAATTCTCGTGGAACTGCACCAAAGGCAACGTAACCCTCGACCCGTCGATCCGTCCCAGAGTGAATATATACAATCACAAAATTCATATACCTCACTTTCAGAGTTGAGAACGTATAATCATAAATATATACTTGCCTTTGAGACATTAGAACCGAAGTGAAAATGGTATTCAAGCTCGGGAGGTCTGAGAATGCACTTCCGGGCCTAAATGATTCATAAGGAAATATGATAATCAATCATAAATACTCAATTCTCAAGGAAGACTCCCGAAACCCCCCTTTTTACGATTTATAAATCTTCAAAGTATTCACATAGAGTTTAGAAATCATCAAAACCTTCTCCACTTCAAGTAATACACAAAACATTCATATAATTGTAAGGGAAACATGGGTACGGGGTAGATACATCATAATCTCAAGGATTTCAAGCTTCAAAACGAATTAACCGGACGAATTTAAGAAAAACCCCCAAAATTCCCCAAACTAGAGTTCTAAGGAATTTACCTCGAATCACAGAGGAAAGACGGATGGGTGATGATTTAACCGCCTTAGAAATTCAAAAACGTTGATGAGTGATGAATTCTCAACAACCTTTTGTCCTGGGATGGCTCAAATCGCTGGAGGGGAAGAAGGAGGATGAGAAATGAGGTCCAAAACCCATCCCCCGCGAATATATAGTTTGACTCGCGTTACGTACGTAACATGCACATGTTAACATACGTAAGACCATTAACGTACGCTACGATCGAAGTATTGCGTACGTTACGGCCTGGACAGAGGCCAGTGCCTCGAACAAACAAAGGCATTACATACATAATGCAGATCCCCTTAACGTATGTTATGGGTTCTAACGTACACTATATCCCCCATGCTAGCGTACGTAAGACTGTCTCCAGAGGCTACTGCCATAAATCGTCAGGCCGATTACATACGTTATGAATAACATATAACATACGTTAATGACTTATAGCGTACGTAACCCAAGAAAATTGAAGGAAGGACAGGAGCACAATGTAAAAGGTATGCGACAATTTATATCATTTGATATGAAGTCCAAATATTAGGAAAATCGAGAAATACGGAACAGAAAAATTACGCATATTATAGAATCAACTATCCACGAAGTGGAAGAACAAGCTGCCAAACATGTTTTGACTACTAGTGCATGAGACATGCCTTTCTTAAGTGCAGGACAGTCCGTTTTGAAATGTCCTTTCTAACCGCACTTGTAGCACTTTCCCTTTGGCTTTTTGTTCGCCTCAGGATGAGGAGCTTTGCTCTTTACCTTGAGAGTTGCTACTTGCTTCTGGCCAACTTATTTCTTCTTCTTCCCCCACTTGGGTTTAGAAGTCGAAATACCAGTTGCTGCAAGAACATGATACCCTTGCCTGAAGAGACCTCCCAAAGCTTGAAGCTCTGTCAGCAATTCTGCCAAGGTATACTCCCCACGATTCATATTGTAGTTTAGGCGGAACTGCTCAAAGCTCTTAGGTAAGCTATCTAGGATGATATCGACCTGCATTTCCGTATCTATAGTAGCCCATAAGATATCAAGTTCATTTAGATGATAAATCATCTTTAGAACATGATCCCTTACCGGGATTCCTTCAGGCATTTGGGTCATCATAAGGCCCTCATAGCATTTTGCCAAGCCGCCAAACATGTTGTCGATATTTTTCATCATTTCTGCAGCCGTGCCCACACTCTGATGCTGATGCTGCAATACATTTGCTAAAGCCAATATGTAACAGCGAGCCATCTCATCAGATTTCTTCCATTTGCAGTATTCTTTCACCTCATCAGTTGTCGAATCCGCATCTGGTTCCAATGGGCATTACTCAATTAGAACAAACTTGTTTTCCTCAGCAGTCAGGACAATGTTAAGATTACGTTCCAATCAGCAAAGTTAGTGCCATCTAGTTTGTTTTCTTTTACAGCAAGTGGATTGAAAGACATCTGAGATAAAACTAAAAACATTCATCACATAGTGCATAGCAAAATTTATTGAAAAACCTCAAAACACAATATAAATACTAGCAACCAACACCTCGAAAAACCCACATATGCAGCCACGATCATGTGGACATTTACATACATATTTTTCAAGTAGAGTTTTACGTCTTTAATTTTACTGTCTAGTCAATTTATGTTATGACAAGTAAAATTAATAGCTGGTTCCTCTTGGCCATGTATTAATTAACATATACTCCGGTGGGGAGCTTAATAATTAATACACCTAAGTGAACGCCATAATTTAACAACCGTAAAATATTATCTTTTAAATAATAGTTCCACAGATGGAGAGGCCCTATCATAAAAAATAATATTTACCTTTTATTATCATTTGAAATTTAAAACTAGTGAACCTATAATTGGCACATCCGATATGGAGGAAGACACTAATATCAACGCGCATGTTAGTTACTTCAGAATTTAAATTAATTATGGAGGTCAATTTGAATTTATATAAAAAATAAATCAATTTAATCACTTAGTTATTTTAGCCTTAAGGTTTTAAATCTGCTCGTCCTAACATGCAAGAGACACATCATGCATATATTCATACATGCCATACATCCAAAACAATAAAAACTAACAAAATAAAAAATTGGATAATTAAATCCAATTATCATGGCTTTTATTCCTCGTTTTGAGTAACGAGAAAATATTCAGCTCGGAATCTCCCACTGCTTCAAGCACCTCGTCACCTCTTCCCGATTGGCCCACAAACTTTCAAATTTAGAAACATTCTTTTCGATGCAAAATTAATCGCACAAGAAAATTCCAAATTTAATGTTATGCACCAAAGGATGCAAACGATGGAAAAAACGAACAAAACCATACACCGGACGACCCGACTGGAACGAGTAGCCTGGAGCGCGGTTTGGACCGTACGCCCGCAGTCGGACCGCACGACAACTTCTTGGTCCTGGTCGGTTTGTCCGATTGGGACATCTTTTCGCTCGGGACTCCTTTTCCTTCGTACTTTGTGTACTCCAATAAAAACCTATTCTACCCGTGTATTTTCTCATGGGACAAATTTATACATGCCTCAAAACCGGGTCAAATTACCAAAATGCGTAGAAATAAAATAAGAATCATATAACCATTATAATTGGACCAAATTTACCTGCAAGACAATTCTAGCAAAAATATTCCAAAGACCATAACATATGAATATTTTTAAATTGCTAGCAACTAATCAAAAAATTATTTCAATTGACGGAAACCTAAAAACTGGCTCCGGTACCAATTGATGGAAATAAAACGCAGCGGAACCGGCAGGTTGTAGGTCACAAGTCGTCAGGAATAAGTCTAGGGGGGTGAATAGACTTATTGAAACTCTTTTCCACGAAGGGTTAGGAGTTTCTCAGCTGTGATAAGTGCAAATGACTTGAAGTCGTCTGTAGACAGGATATGCGGAAGACACAGCTGATGACGAAAGCAAATAACTAAACAATGGAATAGTAAATATGTATGCAGCAAGTAAGTATGATGATTAAAACAGTAAAACACGCAGGCAATTGTAGTGGTCTCAGAGGTGTGATAATCCTCTACTAATCCACTTTTCTCCAAACAAGTTGGAGAAGAATTCACTATAATTCTCAACCAGTGATAAATATTACAGTGATTCTTCCTAGCTACAACAACTTCCATCCAGTGGAAATCCCGTCGTTGTAACTCCTTTGACTGCCTAGAACCTCTTGATCTAAAATACCTGAACTTCAACCAGTGAAGTACCCTGAACTCAGGTTTAAAGACACGAGTGGTTTGTCTTCTCCAACTAAGAGCTTCTTAGTATAAGAACTTTGAACTCTTGCTCTTCACGATGCTATTGTTCGCTTTGTTTGCTTTGATTGCTTTGTTCGGTTGTAAGTGTTGTTTGCATTGTACTTTGCTCAATTCAAATCTTCAGGTATACATAGATTTCGATCCTTGAGCTTCCTTCATAGCCGTTGCATTTCCTGTAACAAATCTATCCATTGGAGAAATAGACTTCTTTGTTTTTCTTTCCGAACGTTGCAAGGCTGGATTCCCTTATTTTAATCCATTTCCGACCGTTGTGAAGAATTTCACATTGTAGCATCGACTCTTTAGATAATATGCATAAAGTCTTCAGAGTGTGGGTCTCGATAAATATTTAATTCATTGTTTTCCGGGAATCTCTCCAGTCTATCTCTCTGCGCCTACATATGACTTTCCGTGTTTATTGACTTTTCAACGCATGCTGACGTGGACTGGATTACTTGGCTGATCACTTATCTGATCTCGTACAATCATCCTTATCTGATATCGGACTTCCCTGATGTAACTTCTCTGAGATGAAGTTCTTTGTACCGACGAATTTTCTCTGATCTGAAGTCTTCTGACCTGATGAACTTATCTGATTGTCAAACTTCAGTTGACTTGGACTCCGTCTGATCTCTTGACTGTAGTTTGGTCAAACTTCTCTGATAATTATTTTGACCAGGACTTCTCTGATAAATCTCTTTCTGCAGAATGTTGTCTGATGATAAGTCGTCTGTGGTCAACCTTCTCTGAACAGTTGAGTTGTAACGCCCTGACTTTCTTAATTAAGAAGAACGTTACACAGCTCATTTTTTTTCTTAAAAATTTTTTTTTATATAAATTCGGAGTATTTACGGAAGCATTTTAGTAAGTAAATCTTCAATAAAAGTCATTTAATCAAACATCAGTACAGTTTTACAAAAACATGGGGAATCAAATATTCGGACATAGTCCGTTGAAATTATATTCGTTGAAGAACATCAAGTGTTTCGTAAAAATAATAACAATTACGGCGACAACATCTTTTGTTCTTTAGAACTTCATCGTGTTGGGAATATGTATTCATCTTCTGCTTGTCCCGTTCGTCGATTCCTTAGCCTGAAAAACATAATCGATGAGGTGTGAGTACGCGAGCATACTCAGTGAGATTAAACCCTTATAAATCGTCAAAATCATGTTGTGTAATGAACATAAAACATTCTTATCTGTGTGAGACTCGCCTCGAATTTCTTTCATTCTATCGACCCCTCGCGGGTCGTCATGTTACACGACACAACGATGACCGTAACATATTAAAACAGTATAACCTCACCTCGTTTGCTGAAATCTTGAAATATCTTCCTTTGAAATTTGGCTCGGTTGTCCTTCTTGGATCCCGGATACGCTTCTCCTAGCACTTGAAAATACTTTTTCATATTTCCGGTCATAAATTCTTGATGTAAAATCTGAAATCTCTTTGAGGACTTTTATCAAACACCTTTGAAAAACTGTCAGATTTGAGCTATCTGTTTGGTCGGGATTTTTGTGGCTTTTATAATTTTTGGAAGGAAAATATGTTTCGGGCCTTTTAAAGTAGAGGTTCATAGCTTCAAAATTATATATGATATGTACAAAAACACGTCAGGGAACATATATAAATAAGGGCTCAAAGTCGGTTGAAAATCAACCTTACCCGACACCGAAGCCTTATCCTGACAAACCGCCGAGAAGCTTCGGCCGTCGTGACCGACCTTATCCGGCCAGATGGACACTTTATCCGGATAGTGGTCGAGAAGCTTCGGTCGTGACCGACCTCTCCTGATACCGGAAACCTTATCCGGATAGTGGCCTAGAAGCTTCGCCGCCATGACCGGCAGCTTGTCGATCGGCGTGTCCGGCGGTGACCGCAGACATGTCCGTCAACTTCGCTCGGCCGTTCGACCCCTTCCCGATGTCCAAATTCGATTTTCCGACTGCTCCGACTCTTCGAGTTAAATCTTCGATATGCTCTAACGGATTTTCGATAATATTAAAATAATAATTTAATATTATTTTTGCAGTATAAGTGTTCTGTAATGAAATTTTATCGTATCAAAATCGTCGGAACTTTTCGAAATCACTTTCAGAAATTCTAAAAATGATCCTTATAATTTATTTTGAAATATTTTCTTTTTAAATCTTTCATTTTATGCTAGGAACGTATCGGTCCAAGTATCGGACAACCTGTAAATATTAAAAAAAATCAAAATCTATGATCGTTAGCATTTAAATAAATATTGGGGCGTTACATGAGTTGACCAAGACTTCTCTGATTTAAACTTGTCTGCAACTTGGCTTTCTGCAGTGTTTTGGTCAAACCTCTCTGATGTATCTGTTAACCAAAACTCGTCTGATATTGAACTTGTCTGTGATTTATACTTAGCCGATTTTAGACTAACTTACATGGCCTACATAACATACTCATTTGGTTCTTCCGTACATGTTTCCAAGTATTTAACTATACATAATCTGGCCTACAGAAGATACTCATTTGGTTCTTCTTTACATTTTGCCAAGTATTTAAAACATACATTTGAATAATCAAATACAGGGATGACATCATCAAAAATCTAATAAGTATTCCTAACAAATTTCCCCAATTTTGATGATGGCAAAACTTAAACAAAATATTCAAACGTAGAATAAGTCTGCACATGATCAAGTGCAAGACAAATCAATATCAGTCTTTTTTTGAGACAACTAGTGGTTGTCATTCAAATGACTGTTATAAAACTTTAAGAGATGTTTACAAGTACAATGATTTTTGAATGAACAAAATACAGAAATTTTTTACAAGTAATGCAAAATTGACAACTAAATTCCAAAACAGTAAAATACAAGTAAACTACAAAATCCTATCTACCTCTTCCACTGCCTCTTCTGACAGGCTGCGTGGGATGCCTAAAGAGCTTTGCACCAATAGTTTTCTTGTTGACAGGTGCTAGGCCATACTTCCTTTTAATGACTATAGAGGCAAACTCTTGCTCCTCTGCAGATGAGAAGTTGTGTTCTACACATAGCTTCCTAATCTCATTCTGCATGGCCAGCTCATCCAACTCATTGTTCATCAAGGTAGGAGGTTCTTCAGGTCTGAACAAGGGAATCATGGGGTAGGCATCCCATTTCTTTGCATATTTTCTTTGGATGGCCGAGAGAGTTGGCCATGTTGAGTCCATGTAGTTGATGTACGTCTGCTGTGGGGAGCAGTCGTTATCCTCGAGTAGCTCCCTGAGATAATACTTCTCTATGAACTGCTTCTTTGCCTCCCCCCAAACTGGAAAATATTCAGAAGGTAAAAACTCCTCAACGTACCAAAGTTCTTTGCCTTCCCATTAATATCTCTGCTCATCCCCTACTCTGGTTCTCCTCCTCTTAGCTGCAGGTTGGTCATCAGCAGGAGCAGGAGCAGCCAACTCTTTTCTTTTCAGATTGGACGTCCCAGCTTGAATCAGAGGGAGGTCATTCCTTGATTTAGTCCTCAGCTCCTTTCTGACTTCCTCAGCAGCATCTTCTTCTTGCCTGTGGGGTTGGATTTGTTCTTGCAGCTTTTCTTCCCCCTGACCTCTTACTTCCCCCTTTCCTCTCTTTTCTCCCTTTTTCCAGCATCAACCAAAATGGCTAATTGCTGTTCTACTCTTGACATCCAATCAGATATGCCTAGACGCATTCTGGAATTAGTAGGAGGAGGTGGAGGAACACTCTTCTGTAGCAATGTGTCCATTTTTGCATTAAGGGATAGGAGGTCAGGTTTGATCTCAGTGGCTATGAGCTTGCCAACAGTCTCTTCGACTAGACGCTTGATCATGTCAGCCTTCTCAGATGAGATAGGTGTTGCCTGATGGGAGTGATCTCCAGAACCTTCCATATCTGCAGGTCGGTTGGCGGTCGACCTGTCTGTCTGCAGACTCCTATCTGCAGGAGGCTGATCAGATGGGGTTTTATTAGGTGTCCCCGATCTGTCATCCTCTTCTTCTGACTGATCTGAGCTGGGGGTTTGATCAGGTGCCCCAGGCTCATCTGCATCATCTTCATCGTCGGCATCCTCCTTCTCTTCCTCTTTTTCTTCATCATCATCATCATCTTTCTCTTTCTTTTCTTCTTCCTCCCCATCTGGTTTTTATTCCTCCTCTTCTTTTTCTTTTTCTTCCTCTTCTTCAACCTCTTCTCCTTCTTCATCTTCTTCTAACTATTCTGTCTTTTCAACTTCAACTTCTTCGGACTGTTTTTCAACTATTATTTTTTCTTCTGCTTCTTCTACCCTTTCTTCCTCCACAATTTCTTCTATTCTTATCCCTTTGTCTTTTTCCTCTTCTTCTTTATCTTCATCTACCTTCCCAGCTAATACACCCTCCATTACAAAAAGGATGAATTGGTCCATGTTAGTTTTGAAATTTGACAGGAACCAGTTCTCTTGGAGCATTAAAAGCACGTTTGTCTCATGGCAAAAACACATGAGCACTTGCTCCGTAGCCTGGGGGTATTCCCAGCTACTCATCTCAACAAATGATTGTAATTGATTAAATGAAAGAGATTTTAAGTTCTTCCATTCTTCAAAAACATTAACCAAAGAAACTTTGAGAGAGTGGTGTTTTACTAGGTGTAGTTGATCTACTGATAGCTCCAATGGGTTGTTCTCCAGAAGATTTAGGGATTAACCTGCTTCAGGAATGTTGATAATCAGGTCTGCCTCTTCCTCTTCTGTCATACTTGGAAGAGTCAGCAGAGGGATGATGTCAGCCATCAGGTTTGGGTGATCAGGCTGATCCTCTTCATCAGGGATAGGAGCAGGTGCAGGTGAGTGAGATGTCTGCTATGCATCTTCAAACTCAAGACGTCTAGGCCTTTTTTGTGAATGATCAGGTGATGACGTGACATGAACTAATTCCTCTGCAATTGGTGCTTTCCTCTTTAATCTCAGAGCTAGAGGGGTATTCGCAGGTGACTTGCGGGCTGCAGGTGAGACGGCCGCATCAGAGTGGTCTTCATCTGAATCCGAAGGCCCTCTGTAGGGGGGAGGTCCACTTGACATATCCTTCAGCAATTGGGCAGCCTTCCGCTCGACTCCCAGTTTCTTCAATGTTTCTTGGTCTAGATGACCAAGTCTCTTGTTGACGTGAAAGGGGTCTGCAGTCCCTTTCACCTTCCTAAGGAATTCCAAGATCCGGTTGATTTGAGTTCCAAAAGCCAGCTTGGTCTTGAATTTCTTCTCATCTTCTATCCACTGAACTTTATTGACTTCACGGACCAACTGTCTGTATATGTAGTCAGCCCAGTCAATCCTCTCACTCTGGAGAAGGGCTCCCATCACCATGAACTTGGCAGATGACAGCTAGTCGTAGCTGCTTGCCATCCCCATAATAATTTTATTTGTGATGTCCAACACATATCGGTACTCTTTCTTCAAGTCGTCTCTCTTTGCCGTCAGTTTTACCTTGGATGCTGTTCTGGTAGTTTGATTCCATACCAGGTCTGTACGGCGCTTTGCTTGAGGGCTTCAACAACTATGCCCCTTGATTTCATCCCGTACGCCTCCGCGACTGTTTGAGGAGAAATCGTCACCTTTTCTCCAAAAATTGAGCTCTTGATTCCCGATTCCGTGACTTCTGCTTCCTTGAAAAAAGAAATGACAGCTTCCTTGTATAGAACCTTGGGGTTGATGTCCAGAAATGGGTAGATTCCATTTTTCTTCATCGCCCGAATGATAGTAAGCATATCTGCTTCCAGATTTGCTTCCAGCAAGCCTTCAAAATCGACCACCAGACTGAAAATAATCTGGTCCTTTACAAGCTTGAGACTGACTCCTTTGAAATAGGATTCCATTTCTGCAAATAAAATTTCTCGCTGAGTGTATTGAAGATTCAAAGGATTTTCTGCTTTTTGAAAATTAGGATTTTGAAAGCTTGAAGACGATAAAGTTGTGAAATGATTTCCGCGGCCTTAAATAGAGATATGAAAAGACTCTTTGAATTTAATAATAAATTAATTAAGTGGTGGTCCAACTTTTGAGAATTTGAAAAAATGACGGTTGAATTTTTAATTGGACACTATGACGGTCGTATGAACGTGTATTTGCCACGTGTAAATAAATAGTAATATAATATTCAAGAGTCGGTCAGGGATAAGAGAGCTTAGCTGGTTGACTGTTTGACTTCTTGACTGCTCTGCATCAGGTAGGATGAGTTGCCTGAGATCAGCTTCGTCTGTCCTTTGTCTTCACGTCTGATCTGCTCAGGTAGAATGATTGTCTGATTTGATCAGGTAGATTCTCCTTGACTGCATCAGGTAACTCTTCCTCGCTCGTCTGATATGATCATCAGGTGGCTTTCTCGTCTGTACTAGATTCCCAATCTAGTAGGCCAAGTTCCCTGCTTAGCTCTAAAAACCTTTCTTCTGGCAAGGGTTTAGTGAATATGTCAGCAATTTGGTATTCAGTGCTGACTCTTTCGACTCTAACTCTTTTGTTAAGCATATGATCTCTGATGAAATGATGTTTGACGTCAATGTGCTTAGTCCTTGAGTGCAATACTGGATTATTGGTTATTGCAATTGCACTATTGTTATCACACCATATTGGGACTTCATTTGCAATGATGTTGTAGTCCCTTAGGTGTTGTCTGATCCATAGAATCTGTGCACAACAGCTGCCTGCATCTAGGTATTCTAACTCTGTGGTTGATATTGGGTTAGATACCTGCTTCTTAAACCAGGATATTAATCTGGTTCCTAGGAATTGGCACGTTCCACTGGTGCTTTTCCTATTAATCTTGCATCCTACAAAGTCTGCATCTGAGTATCCTGATAGCTCAAAGTTGTCATCTTTGGGATAGCATATTACAACATTGGTTGTAGACTTAAGGTATCTGATAATCCTATTAGCTACTTCCTGGTGAGACTGCTTTGGCTTGGATTGAAATCTTGCACATACTCCTACTGCATAAGATATATCTGGTCTGCTTGCAGTTAGGTATAACAATGATCCGATAAGTCCTCCGTAGTGGGTTGAATCCACTGATATGCCTCCTTCATCTGCATCTAGGTGTAGGCTTGTGCTCATTGGGGTTCTTGCTGGTTTGACTGATTCCATTCCAAATCTCTTGATTAAATCTCTTGTGTATTTAGCTTGATTGATGAAAATTCTATTGGTCATATGCTTGACTTGCAAACGATAAAGAAATTCAGCTTGCCCATCATACTCATCTCAAATTTTCCTTTGCATGAGATTTGAGAACTTCTCACATAGCTCTGGGCTGGTTGAGCCAAATATGATGTCATCCACATATTTGTACTAATAATATGTGGCCTTCATGCTCTACTCTGAATAAGGTCTTGTCCACCTTGCCTTTGCTGAATCCGTTCTTCTCTAGAAACACAGATAGTGTTTCATACCATGCTCTTGGTGCCTGCTTGAGTCCATATAGAGATTTTAAAAGCTTGTAGACTTTGTCTCCTTTGGCAAATCCAGGGGGTTGCTCCACATAGACTTCTTCTTCTAGAATTCCATTGAGAAAGGCACTTTTCACGTCCATTTAGTAGACTTCAAATCCTTGAATGCTGCATATGCAAGGAATAGTCTGATGGCTTGCAACAGGTGCATATGTTTCATCAAAATCTATTCCTTCACATTGTGCATATCCTTTAGCAACTAGTCTGGCTTTATTCCTAACAACAGCTCCATCTTCATCACACTTGTTCTTGTACACCTATTTGGTGCCTATAACCTTCTTGTGATCTGGTTTGTCTGTTAGTTCCCAGACATTGTTTCTCTCCATCTGGTTCTGCTCTTCTTGCATTGCATTGATCCATGAGTAATCCTCCAGTGCTTGCTCTGTTGTCTTGGGTTCCAGTTGAGACATGAAACATGAGAACACTGCCACTCCTGCTGGTACTGTGGATTGTCTGGTTCTGATTCCATCAGTTAGGTTTCCAATGATCTGTTGAATGGGATGATCTCTAGGCCATTTGGGGATTTCTTCTTCTTCAGGGGAGTTGTCCTTCTCAAAGATGAAAGGACCGTCTTCAATTATGCACCACATGTCGTCATGTATGGATGATAAATGTGCCTGCATTCTTATCTTCCAAAGATCATACTCGTCAACTGAAAAAATAGGTAACCTAGAGTGCATGTGTTGCATGTGTTCCATTCTAAATGAGAGATTAAAATATATATCCTTGATATATGGATCTGGTTCTGAAAAATTGAACCAACCTCTCTGATACCACTTGTAGGTCACAAGTCGTCAGGAATAAGTCTAGGGGTGGGGTGGGGGGGGGTGAATAGACTTATTGAAATTCTTTTCCATGAAGGGTTAGGAGTTTCTCAGCTGTGATAAGTGCAGATGACTTGAAGTCGTCTGTAAACAGGATATGCGGAAGACACAGCTGATGACGAAAGCAAATAACTAAATAATGGAACAGTAAATATATATACAGCAGGTAAGTATGATGATTAAAATAGTAAAACATGCAGGCAATTATAGTGGTCTCAGAGGTGGGGTAATCCTCTACTAATCCACTTTTCTCCAAACCAGTTGGAGATGAATTCACTATAATTCTCAATCAGTGATAAATATTACAGTGATTCTTCCTAGCTACAACAACTTCCAGCTAGTGGAAATCCCGTCGTTGCAACTCCTTTAACTACCTAGCACCTCTTGATCTAAAATCCTTGGATGCCTACCAGTCTCGCAAACTTCAACCAGTGAAGTACCCCGAACTCAGGTTTAAAGACATGAGTGGTTTGTCTTCTCCAACTAAGAGATTCTTAGTATAAGAACTTTGAACTCTTGCTCTTCACGATGCTATTGTTCACTTTATTTTCTTTGATTCCTTTGTTCGCTTGTAAGTGTTGTTCGCATCGTACTTTGCTAAATTCAAATCTTCAGGTATATATAGATGTCGAGCCTTGAGATTCCTTCATAGCCATTGCATTTCCTGTAACAAATTCGTCCTATGGAGAAATAGACTTCTTTATTTTTCTTTCCGAACGTTGCAAGGCTAGATTCCCTTATTTTAATCCATTTCCGACCGTTGTGAAGACTTTCACGTTGTAGCACCGAATCTTTAGATTATAATATGCATAAAGTCTTCAGAGTGTGGGTCTCGATGAATATTTAATTCATTGCTTTCCAGGAATCTCTCTAGTCTGTCTCTCTATGCCTGCATGTGGCTTTCCGTGTTTATTGACTTTTCAACGCATGCTGACGTGGACTAGATTACTTGGCTGATCACTTATCTGATCTCGTGCAGTCATCCTTATCTGATGTCGGACTTCTCTGATGTAACTTCTCTAAGATAAAGTTCTCTGTCCCGACGAATCTTCTCTGATCTGAAGTCTTCTGATCTGATGAACTTATCTGATGGTCAAACTTCAGTTGACTTGGACTCCGTATGATCTCTTGACTGTAGTTTTGTCAAACTTCTCTGATAATTATTTTGCCCAGGACTTCTTTGATAAATCTCTTTCTGCAGAACGTTGGCTGATGATAAGTCGTCTGTGGTCAACCTTCTCTTAACAGTTGAGTTGACGAAGACTTCTCTGATTTAGACTTGTCTGCAACTTGGCTTTCTGCAGTGTTTTGGTCAAACCTCTCTGATGTATCTCTTAACCAAAACTCGTCTGATATTGAACTTGTCTGTGATTTATACTTAGCCGATCTTTAGCCTAACTTAAATGGCTTACATAAGATACTCATTTCCTTACATGTTGGCCAAGTATTTAACTATACATAATCTCGCCTACAGAAGATACTCATTTGGTTCTTCTTTACATTTTGCCAAGTATTTAAAACATACATTTGAATAATCAAATACAGGGATGACATCATCAAAATCTAATAAGTATTCGTAACACGGGTTTGGGTTTACTAAAATCAGCCCTCAAGAATCGAATCTATTTAGGCTCGTTAAATAATTAATTACATAGATTAATAAGCAATTTAAATGAACAATATATATTTATGCATCTAAACATGATAATTTGTAGTATTCTACCTAGATTTAAAAGATCTTAGAATACCTTACATTTGGATCGAAGTATCTGAGTTTCTCCTTGATCTTCTTATATTTCTACCTTTAGATCTCCTAGAGTATAATCCCGCCTTAATCCGACGTTGTGCGGGCGATGAACTACCAAATCTTGGTTAGATTCAATGAGATCGGCGAAACAAACTTCCTCTCACAACTCTCGATTTTCTTTTCTTTATGTAATTCCGATTTGTAGCAAGAATTAAAGTGTTATCTAAATTGTGGAATCAAAGACACAAGTCAAGATCCACAATTAAACACTAAGAAGAAAAATCGAAACCCTTGTGTAGGTGTGTAGTAATTCCGCGGACAAACCCCTCATTATTGTAACACCCCCAAACCACTCGGGAATATTATAGCACTGTAGACCCTCTCCGTGAGGATATACCAGGCTAATTACAAAAACAATACATCACATTACTTGCCGACATGGCAAAATAATGAACCATTTGACTGAATTTGTCTTCTACCACAACATACACATCAAACATGCATAATTCTTTCCCACTTCTCAGACCCACACAGGGGTTAGAATACATCAATATTCCCATAAGATGGGAATATACCACAATGGAAAGACAAGACAACAAGACTTTACTAAAATACTCAACACTGGTCTTCATGTGATTAGTATCGTTGTCTCCCATCATCCTTCGTACCGATCTTTGTGATTCGTTCCCCAGCAACCTGCAAGTACCTGGACGCAATACAGACATCCATCCCCCGAATACTTGGGGGTTAGCAAAACTCCACTGTTTTGCTAGTGCAAGTATAAAGTGCAAATACGAGCTATACACAGCATACTCAAAGAATATAATAACTTGATTAATTCCACAATTCAACCCAACGAAGACTTCCCGAGATATTTCATTGGATAAAATAGTTCAAACCGTAAAAGTTGAAATGAGACATGTAGATTCTTTGAAAATCATTTAAAAAGTCTCGAGAGTTTTAGAAAGACATTTTTGGACTAATGAATCCTCAACTTATCAAAAACCACATAAGGACACGGGCCAAAGAATTATTTTTCCAGAATACAAATCCGGTCACAAAACACGGGTCTACGACCCAATCATCCACATCACATACTCGAGTGAATAACCCAATGGTCAAACTTGATACACAACCAAACCACAATGCACGAAAATAATCACAGGTGCCACATACTTATGTCAAAAATATCTCAACCAAGAAACGAATTATATATGATGCTATATTGGTTCCATTCTAGCCAAGTACCAAGACCTTACGTATGACGTATCTCACACTGAGAATGAAAGCGTTGTGATATTCCAGACATATCACAATTATCGAAAACAACAACATGCAATAATCATCATCACAAAGCATACTCCCGAGCTATACTGTCCCTGTACCTCTCGAGCAAGATACACACCCCAGAGACACCTCGTCAGGCCCTCCCTGGTGTATAGCCCAACTGAGTGATCCGTACGGAAATGCAGCCTACCGGACCCCAAGGGACCCTCACTGGTTTTACTCGGCTCGCACACACTCAATCAACAAATGGCACAAATCACATTTACCAAAAACACATTCCCCCAAAGTACATCAAATGTAAGGTACTTGCTAGGAATGGCCACTTAACCCGGCACATACTCACAACCAATATTATACAGCATCACATACTCATCAGTAAACACACACATACACACCTCGAGCCAAAAAGACATAATCTTTAGGTCCACTAACAATGAAATCACACACAACGGCACCATCCGCAAAGAAGGCACTCAAATGCACAACACTAATACACATTCTCGAAACAACACATTCATTCACAAACACACAAGTAGATCTTTGTGAAGGCTTTTATCGAGAATATACCAATTATTTTGTAAGTTCATTAAAAACATTCCGATAGCAGACAGAGTCAATTATCAACTATTACAGCTACGAAACATGAAGTGTATAGGCAAGATACTTGCCTCGATAATTGATACAGGACACTCCGACGAACACGGCTCGACCGGGAACCTCGAACACCTACAATTCTTCGGGCGGAAAACAACGATAACTCGATCGATCGGGAAACGACGAACGAAAGAGTTCCGACTCGGGTTTTTCACAAGGAACCTGACCCTAACATCATGACATCAAAATCAACGATTGTACGAGGAAGAATAATCATAGAACGCCCGAATCCCCTTTGTGACATTTTACCGGACACCATCAAGGCGTCGATTAAGAACTCAACAAAACGATGGATCTTTAGCAATTGAACCATGGAACGACAATGAAATGGCTAGAATACAACTTAATAATCAACAATCCATCACTAGTCTAAGTTAACATGGATCAAACGGACGAAATCAATCAAAATCCCCAATTTTCCCAAAACTAGGATTTTAGGAAAACTAACCTTGATTCGCTGGATCAAAGGATGTTCTGGGATGATCAATCGACGATACAGGCTCAGGAACTTCATGGATTAATTACTAAACATCATGCCTTCAAGTTCCCCAAGGCTCCAGCCGCGGAAGGGAGAAAGAGAAATGGGAAAAATGACTGAAACTGGGATGCTCGACCATATTTATATACTGGTGCAGACTAGCGTGCGCTAAGCTTCCGAGCTAGCGCACTAACGGGCGGTCATGGTCGAGAACGTTCGGCCGGGGCCCGCCATCACGTGCTAGACATGTGCTATATCAGTCTGGTAGTGTGCGCTAACCGACCGGGTAGCGTGTGCTATGGCTGCCGATTAGCGCGCGCAGTGATTGACAGTGGCGTGCCCTACCTGCTGTCCGCCCGAAGTCCAGAAACCTCTCTGCCCCTATTGCCTCGGCCGGCTAGTGTGCGCAGCCTTCCAGCCGTAGTGTGTGCAGTCTTTCGGTCGTAGCGTGCGCTGCCTTCCGGCAGTAGCGTGCGTTATGCTGGTTCCTGCCGCACCTGTCCGGCCAGTACCCACACCCGTCCGGCCAGTACCCGCACCCGTTCGGCCAGTACCCGCACCCGTATGGCCAGTGCCCGCACACCATGACTCAACGACTTGATTATCCGAAAATGCATGGAATGAACACGACAAAACGCCAGTGGACAACTTTATCGATCCGGAATGAAGACGATGGATAACAAATCACCACACACGGTCACAAACACAAAATTAGTCGTCGAGAAAATAATATAGGCGCTCGACAACTGGAAAATATCCGAAGAAAAATCCAAAATAACTGGAACGAGAATCACGGGCATTACATCCTACCCCCCTTAAAATAAGTTTCATCCCGAAACTTAGGCGACTCTAGATAATACACATTATCTGATACTGTCAGCACACAAGAGCTTCATGCAGCACAAAGCTATTGCGGTCCGATTCAATACGCAAGCATGTTTACGAAAGGTGACGAACATGAACCACTAGGGTAGAAAAAACCGAGCAGCACAAAAATCCAATCACGAGTCCAACGCTGAAAAGTATGAAACTCCGATAACTCAAGGATTCTAGAAGGTCAAATACAAGACAATTTCCCAATACTTAAGGAAATTTTGAAGTGGACCAGACGCTCAACGATCACGATTACGAGACCAAACAGTAATGACCGGACAACGACGAACAAATAACAATGATCGAACAACAGTGATCAAACATCAATTTCTGAAGTTCACACCTCAAATCAAGACGTCAATAAAATTTTAGGAACCACGAGGTGTTAATTTCGCACACGGTTCACAGGAAATCGATCCGAACTTGGGAAGGTCATAATGATATACAGATCAATTTGGAACAATATCAGAACTCATTCGAATAACAAATGCGATAAATAAAACAAGGTCAGAAGCATCAACAAACACAATCGAGTCGATAGAGTCGAACGAAACAGAAGCAAAGATATTTCGTTCCCGAAATTTAAACAACGTGAACGAAGTGCTAGAATAGCATCCTTCCTGGCAATATCCTCTTGGTCTCATATATGATCTCCACGACCATCTGTACCGAGATTACGATCGCATCCTCAGCCCTTCGGCATACTAAGCAGATACTCACTCAATACGACGGCACAACTTCGCAAAATAATGTACTAAAGTGCCAACTCAGCACGACATAATAAAACAAATAATAGCAGCGTGATAAGAAAACCCACGAGGTATCATTTGGAAAATTTTAAAGTTGAATGCTTATTCAAAATAAAACTTTTAAAAGTAATTTTGGTACCTCGGGCTGTTTTATCAAAATTTTTGCAAAACAATATTTCCTTGCAACCGGCATTATCAAAATCACCATGCCACTACGCGTCATCATCACAAGGTAACCACGCAAGATCATAAAACCATTCGTACATACACTAAACATTGTTTGAAATTTGAATCGAGTAAGATTTTTCATCTTTCACTATATATTTTTGAAAATAAAAATCGTATTGGATTTTGAAATAAAAATTTTATGGTGTGAAGGATTTTTGAAAATCATGTACTCGAATTACAATAATACGTAAAAAAAATCATTTTCGAAAATTCTCCCAACACTACACAAAGTCAACGACGGTAACATTTTACAAAATGTTCAAGGTACTTTAAAACACCTCTTTCACAAACCGTCGAGGTTTTATTTGAGAATCCTAGGCCGGCTCGCCGATTCCAAATAATTTTCAAGGTCCGTACGAGGCCGCGATTAGTCGAATCGTCAAAATTTTTCAGAAAAACATTTTTGAACACACACACCCAGCAGGCATAATTTATCAATTCACTAAACAAAATCAATTATCACTTAACGCAACGAAAAGTCATAACTCACATTCATACCAAACAGTTGTCATTACTAGACAACACACATAGAATACAGTCACAGGTGATTGACTGCAAAGGTTAGGCCTAACGGCTGAAAGAAGTGTGATTCTGTAGCCTTTATCCAGGTTAACGAACGCGCACTACAACAAATATTTAGCATGCGCTACCCGAGCCATGATAGCGTGCGCTTAGCCTCATGCTTAGCGCTCGCCAGCTGCTCCAACTCAGCAACATAATCGCGAACATACATATGACATTACTAGAATCGAAGGACATAAATAACATACGAATTTCAAAGCAATCGATTCGCATAATTACAACACCTCGTGAGCAATCATCAAAAGACAGATATCATTCAAAACCGAAATTTCACCTCTTATTAAAGAGGACTATCTCAATGTATACATACCAAACGACTCAGTATTCACATCACTATTTTAATCATAGAACTTGCACTACTGCCCAAACAACAAAAACATCTGTTAGGAATACTTGTTAGATTTTGATGATGTCATCCTTGTATTGTTTATTCAAATGTATGTTCATTACTTGGCAAAATGTAAAGAAGAAACAAATGGGTATCTTCTATAGGCCAAAATTATGTTAAGTTAGAAACTTGGCAAAATGTAAATAAGAACCAAATGAGTATTTTTTATAAGCCATATAAGTTGGGATTAATTCGGCTAAAATAAGTTCGTCAGAGAAGTTTCGGTCAGACAAGCATCATCAGAGAGGTCTGACCAAACACTACAAAAAGCCGAGTTGCAGACAAGTGAGTATCAAAAAAGTTTTGGTCAACAATTTTATCAGAGAGGTTTGACCAGACTGCAGTCAAGTGATTAGACGGAGTCCAAGTCATCTGAAGTTTGACCATCAGATCAGTCAAGTTCATGAGTTCAGAAGACTTCAAACAAGTCGGCAGATCAGAGAAGTCATCATCAGAGAAGTCCGGCAACAGAGAAGGTTGACTGCACATCAGATAGATTGACCTAAAAAGATCAAATAAGTTCCGTCTGAGTAATCAGCCAAGTAATCCAGTCCACGTAAGCATCCGTTGAAAAGTCAGTAATTACGGAAAGTCACGTGTGGGCGATAAGAGACAGACTGGAGAGATTCCCGGAAAGACATGAATTAAATAATTCATCGAGACCCACCTCTGAAGACTTTAAGCATATTAAAATCAAAAGATTTGGCGCCATCACGTAAAAGTCTTCACAACGGTCGGAAATGGATTAAAATAAGGAAATCCATCCTTGCAACATTCGGAAAGAAAAACAAAGAAGTCTATTTCTCCAATGGACGGATTTGTTACAGATTTGCAATGGCTATGAAGAGAAGCTCAAAGATCTACATCTATAAATACCTGAAGATTTGAAGTTGAGTAGTACGATGCGAAGAACACTCTCAAGTAATTAAAGCAATCAAAGCAATCAAGCGAACCATAGCATCGTAAAGAGCAAGAGATCACCATTCATATACTAAGAAGCTCTTGGTTGGAGAAGACAACCCACTCGTGTCTTAAAACTTGAGTTCGGGGTACTTCACTGGTTGAAGTTGCGCGACTGATAGGCATCCAAGAATTTGCAGATCAAGTGGTGCTAGGCAGTTAGGAAGGAGTTACAACGACGGGATTTCCACTGGTAGAATCACTATAATCTTTATCACTGGTTAAAAATTATAGTGGATTCATCTCCAACTCGTTTGTAGAAAAGTGGATTAGTAGAGGATTACCCCACCTCTGAGACCACTATATATTGCCTGTGTATTTTATTGCTTTAGCATCATACTTACCTGCTGCATACATACTTAACTGTTCCATTGTTTAGCTATTTTCTTTCGTCATCAGCTGACTTTCGCATACCTGTCTACAGACAACTTCAAGTCATCTGTACCTATCAGCTGAGAAACTCATCCCTCGGGAAAAAGAGTTTCAATAAGTCTATTCACCCACCCCTCTAGACTTATTCCTGGACGACTTGTGACCTACAAGTGGTATCAGAGTGGTTGGTTCAATTTTTCAAAACCAGATCCATATATCAAGGATATATTTATTTAATCTCTCATCTTAGAAATGGAACACATGCAACACATGCATTCTAGGTTACCTGTATTTTCAGTTGACGAGTATTATCTTTGGAAGATAAGGATGCACGCACACTTATCATCTATCCATGACGACATGTGGTGCATCATATAAGACGGTCCTTTTATCTTTGAGAAGGACAACACACCTGAAGAGATTGCAGCCGGGAAGCCAGAGAAGATCCCCAAGAAGAGGACAGAGCTGACCATCAAAGAAAGAAAGTTGGCCAACCTTGACAACCGGGCCAGAGACGTGCTATATCAAACTCTTGACAAATCAACAATGGTCAACATCAAGAACTGCAAAAATACCAAAGAAATCTGGGACACATTAGCCATAATATGTGAGGGAACAGAGCTGATAAAAGAAAACAAGTTTTCAATTGCTACCCAAAAATTTGATAACTTCTAAATGAAGAATGGTGAATCCATAGACCAAGTGGACACAAGATTCACTGAAATCATCAATGAGATCAACTCTCTGGTAAAATCATATGGCAATATGGAGATGTCCCTGAAGGTTCTAAGATCTCTCAATCTAGAATGGAGGATGAAGGCAGTGGCCATGAGAGAATCCAAGGATCTCAACAAAATAAAGATACAAGAGCTATTCTCTGACCTAAAAGATTATGAGTTGGAGCTTCCAAGTTCATCATCAACTGAGCCTGCAGAGAAGGGAATAGCATTTGCAACCGAGTTCCCCGCTAAGGGCTTATCTGAAGCCAAGCCACTAAATCCCCTATATTTTCAGGAAGAAATGGCGTTTATAATGCAAAGATTCAGCAACTTCATAAAGAATTATTCCAAATATAAGAAGAATTATAAAGGAAATCCCAGGAGAAATCAAAAGGCCGGAAGCTGGAAGGTGGAGTGCTACAATTGCCCCAAAACAGGACATATTCAAATTAACTGTCCTGATCTCAAGAAAGATGAAGGAAAGAAGGAAGTGGGCAGAAAAGAAGACAAGAGAAAAGCTTTCATTGGAGAAGACCAAGAGAGAGTAGATTCCAGCAGTGGATTCTTCTCTGATGATGATGAGGAGTATAATTGCCTGATGGCCAACTTAGCTGATGAAGAGGTAACATCTAAACCCTCAGTTTCAAAAATAACAGCTCAGACATGTCTCAGGATATGTACTTACATGAGTCTGTCAATCAGATGCTCAAGGATTTTGAGAAATTCAAATCTGCACACTCAGCTGTATCAGCCGAGAAGACCCAGCAGCAAGATGAGAATACGCAGCTGAAAAATGATTTTGAAAAACTCAGCCTAGAGTTGAATAAAACCAAATATGATCTTGAAAACAGGCTGCAGATAATTTGAAAAACCAGGCTGATAACACTACAACTGAGATAAAACGATTAACTGTTTTGAATAGTGAAAAATCAGCTGCACTTGCTCATGTTAAATCTGAGTTTGCTAAACTGACACAGCTAAGTAACACACAGGCTAAGGAGATAACTTCTCTCAAAGATTCTATAACCTTGGATGAGTTGTGTATGAATAAAAGGCCACTTTATTCCAGATCAGGCCTTGGATATGACCCCAACACTCCCTCTAGTTCTAAAACTACTTTCATCAAGGGAGAAACACTTGTCCCGTCTGCTGAGCCAACTTACAAATCTATATTTAAAAATAGGCAACAGCCGAGTCAAAAGTTTAGGCAGCAGCCAAGGTATACAAGGGAGCCACCTAGACAAGAGACTAGGCAATGGCGAAGGCAGAAGCAGCAGCCTATACAACATGCCCAATATTATCAAAGACTCTCCAAAAATAGATTTCAAAATGGGAGGGCAAATGGAAACCTCTAGGTTATCCTAATTTTCAAAACGAAGAAGTGTAGAGACCTCAAAGATTTTATAAATGGTCTCAGCCAAGATTTAGAAATGGCCCACACTACCAATTTTATGAGGAATATCCAGTGCACAATCCTAACCAAGGATATAGACCCAGACCATACACACCTTTTAGGGGAAATCAATATAACTTTAATAATCCAAGGAGAAATCAATTCTCCAGGAAACCAACTAACCCCAGAGGACCCACACAGATTTGGGTATCTAAATCTCTGCTTGTTTGATTGCAGAAAAGGTGGAAGGACTACTAGCACATCTCCACAAATTCAAATATAGGAGGTGAAGAATGGTTTGTAGATTCTGGATGCTCAAGGCATATGACCGGGAACAAGAAGGTGCTGTTAAATTACATCAAAGAAAGAGGTCCAGACGTAACCTTTAGAGATAGCTCTAGAGGACAAACAAAAGGTTTTGGAGAGCTGCACAGAGGAAATATAACAATATCCAAAGTCCATTATGTCAAAGGGCTCAAGTACAATCTTTTGAGCATAAGTAAGTTTTGTGATGAGAAGAATCTAGTAGTCTTAACCATTTGGAAATGCATGGTGATAGATATCCTATCTGGAGAAGTGAAGCTACACGGGTTCAGAAGAAGAGATGTCTATATGATAGATTGGAACACAGGAACACCCAACACCTGT
This sequence comes from Orobanche coerulescens, assembly GCA_033398695.1. Taxonomy (NCBI): domain Eukaryota; kingdom Viridiplantae; phylum Streptophyta; class Magnoliopsida; order Lamiales; family Orobanchaceae; genus Orobanche; species Orobanche coerulescens. The sequence goes on from CM065817.1 coordinate 10,332,745, forward strand.
TTTCTATCCAAGACAATAGCTGAGAATGGATGGCTGTGGCACAAAAGACCATGTCACCTAAACTTCAAAGTCATCAACAAGATTAGTCTCAGAAGCTGGTCAGAGGACTTCCAGAAGAAGTATTCAGAAAGGAAGCTATCTGTGATGCATGTCAGAAAAGGAAGCAAACAAGAGCATCATTCAAGCGAGTTCAACCTACCACTCTCACCACAAGAATTCTAGATCTACTTCATATTGATCTATTTGGCCCCATCAAGCCAAGGACGTTGAGAGGAAGAAAGCATGATCTAGTAGTAGTAGATGACTACTCAATGTTCACATGGATTGTCTTTCTGCATAAAAAGAGTGAAACCTTGACAAAGCTACCTGAGCTGCTAAGGAAGATCCAGAATGAGAAATCCCTCCCAATCATCAAGATCAGATCAGATCGAGGAGGAGAATTTCTCAACAAAGAAATCACTGATTACAATGATCAGAATGAGATCCAGCACGAGCTCTCTGCAGCCAAGACTCCACAGCAGAATGGTGTTGCCGAAAGAAGAAACAGAACCCTGAAGGAAGCTGCCAAGTCAATGATTGCTGAAGATGACCAGCCCAAAAGGTTCTGGGCTGAAGCTGCCAACACAGCATGCCAAACTCAGAACAGGAGTATGATTGTACAAAACTCCCTATGAGGTTTGGAATGGCAGAACACCAACTGTTGCATATTTTCATATTTTTAGTTGTAAGTGTTTCATCCACAACAATGGTAAAACCCAACTAAATGCCTTTGATGCTAAAACTGATGATGGTCTCTTTATGGGATACTCACAAAGAAGCAAGGCATATAGAGTTTTTAACAAAAGAACCTTAGTTGTGGAAGAAACACCTCATGTTGTGTTTGATGAATCTACTGTTGAGTACAGGAAATAGGTGGAATTAATTGAGGATAAACTCAAATCAGCCACCCTAGAAGAAGTCATCATTCATGATACAGGAATGGTAGACTCACCTGCAGACCAGCCTGAAGACCCAACTGCAGATCAGATAGGATCCCAAAACCTACCTGATCCAAATGCAGCTGATGAAAACCCATCTGTAGCTGATAAAGACCCATTTGCAGATGAAAAGACCGTAGCTGATCCAGTTGCAGACCAAGGAGATCAGAACCAAGATGATGCAGAAAGAGAAGAAATCCACCAAAGCAACCCAACAGGGGGAACAGACCCTGAAGAATAAGACATTCCTAAGTGGCTTAAAGATCATCCCATCCAACAGATCATTGGGAAGCTAACTGATGGAGTCAAGACCAGACAGTCCACTCTACCCGCAGGAATGTCAATGTTTTCATGCTTTATGTCTCAAATAGAACCCAAGACTACAATGTAACACCCGACTTTGGATTCACTATTATCATTCAGTAATTTTCACTCGGAAACTTTTTTCACTCAGTAATAATCATTCATATTCATTCAACTGTGTTCACCATTCGGCGTACTTTGGAATCGCATATCAGTTGCTATTCGCCATTCATCACCGTTTGAGATCGAGCTGAGATTATTGTCATCATCATCATCATATTTTGGTATTCAGTTTGAGAGGTAGTCCATGCTACGTATTCTTGTTAGCGCACGCTAACGGAGTGCAGATAGCGCACGCTATGGTTCATAATTAGCGCACGCTAGCGCAAGTGAGGCAGACAGTCCAGAAGGTGCTGGGCTGATTTGGGAAATTCATAGCGCACTCTATGAGTGGTAAGTAGCGTACGCTAACTGTGCTGGTAACCCACGCTAAGTCACATTAGTAGCGCACGCTAACGCGAGCAAGGCAGAGGACAGTAGGTTCTGGACTTCAGTTACTGGGTATCAGGCATCAGTTAGCACACGCTAACATTTTGGGTTAACGCACGCTATCAGTAAGGTGTTAGCGCAGGCTACCAAGTTCGTAGCGCACGCTAACGAGGCAGTCAGGGCTCACTGGACTATCCAGTAAACCGCTAGTGCATGCTAAATATCAGGTCAGAGCGTGCGCTAAGCTGGGTTACTATATAAGGTATAGCTCAATCTAGATTCGTCATTTCTTCATTTCTTCTCCTCCTTCCGTCGGTTTTGGGCAATTTTGGATGTTTTGGAGAGATCTTTTCAAGCTGCATTCACCTATCATCATTTTCAAGCTCCTTAGTCGGATTAATCATCATTTAATCAGTTTCATCACTCCAAATCAAGGTAAATTTTCATTGAATCTTGATTTTTGGGATTTGAAGGTTTTATTCCCGATCTCTTCGAGTTAGCTTGCTTTTATGTTGGAATATGTTAGATATGGATTATCTATCTTGGATACTTGTATTCTTATGGATTCATTGGTGTAATTTTCGGAATTTGTGAATCATTGAGGAATTTTTCAAGAAACCCTTGGTGTTGACTTTGGAATTTTTGGGGGTTTCGACTAGATGTTGTTGAAATCCCGATTTAAGTATTCCTATTGGATTATTGATAGTATTCATGAGGTTTTGTTGGATTGAATAATTCATTGGAGATTGGTTTTCGATATAATTGAGTTTTGGTTGTAAACAATTAGGGATTGTTTACAACGTATTTGTTTAAATGCCCCAATGAGTTTCGGGTAGTGTTGTATCGACCTTTTTAAGTTGATTTTGATTATAAATGGATATGTATATTAAGCTAATCATTGGTATTTATGTTGTTCAAGGTTGTTCGAGCGGCCGACATTTTCATTAAGGACGTTGATCGTGGAAGGACTTTCTCGCCTTTGGTTTGAGGCAAGTTTTATACTTGTACTAGTCAGTGAGATTAATGGCATCACATATGTGTGTTAATATGTTGTATAATTCCGAGACTTAGTCTCTTCATGAGTTCATTGATATTAAGGGATTGTTCGATATGATACTCTTCGGCAATTATGCCAAATGTTTATTAATGTTATTGGCGATGGCCGGTCTGCGGTATCGATGTATCAATTGTTGTTGTGGATATGGATGTCGAATTAAGACATTGTTGTAATCATTGTTATTCATGTTAAGTGCCTTATCATTGTTGTGAGGAAATCCCTCACACTATGCCGCAAGTGCACGGTGTCAACAAGTAATAAAGTGATGAGTAAGATATCGTTCCCTCGAGGACTGATTTCACTAAGTACCAAAATATAGTCGACTCGTAATTTTATTTGAAGAACAATTATATGGAATTATTCCTAATCTAATAGAAATTAATAATAATAATACTAAAACTAATAATAATAATAAGGGTGTAGGATTATGATTTTCACCTCAAACAATCAGGAATGATTTTTATTCAATTCAATTCACCTTTATTCAATTGATTGTAAGCCAGGAATTCCTAAATTATTCTAAAGCCTTTCCCAAGGTCAATAGAAAATACTAAGAATTATTAACTCGATATATCCCTATTCGAATTAGATAATTAATAGCTAAAACAGTTCAAGAATTCCCACAATAAATAGGTTTCACAATTCCCATGAGTATATTCCTATCTCACGAAAACTATGATTCATCTCACAAGAACTATGCCTAAATTTCATCTCCCGAATCTATAAAGACATTTAAAACAATTCAACTGTTGGCCAGACAATTAAAAAGCATTAAGAACAGTAAGAAGAATCCAACTCAATACGAATAACGAGTAAATTGAAATAAAAACAAAGAAATCAAACCGTCATGTAATCGGCTACAATCACAATCCTACTCGAATAGAGCTAGAAAATCAGATGCGGAAAAACTAAGAAAAAACGTAAGGAATCCGTGGTCTTGTCGTCGCCCCACAAATCTCCTCCTTGTCTTCTTCGATCCCGCGATGTCTTCCTCCAATTCGATTCTGATTTCTTCAGCCCTTAAACCCCTATTTATAACTATCCTCAGCCTCCAAAACGCGTCCGGGAATTAGGTTGGGAACAGGCTCCAAAAACGTCCCTGGAACGCGGAATTTTCAGCAAAACCGCCCGGTGGGCTGCGGCTCACTTAATCTGTGCCGCGGCCCCTACTTCTCAGCGCCCCACACCTGGGCGCATTTTTCTTTGTGTGCTTTGGCTCACTCTCCTTATGCCGCGGCTCACAGTACAGTTCGCTCGATGCCTTTGTGTGCCGTTCGTGTGCCACGGCTCACTTTCCTTGTGCCGCGGCCCCTGGCCAAAAATTGCCATTTTCGCCCGTTTTTCGTCGTTCGAGCTTCCGGACTCCAATTTCCTGCAAACATAAAAGAATAGTGCATTAAAAGCTCATTTATGCAGATTTAGGCTCAAAATAGATATACAATAATGATAAATAAGCGCATAAAAATACGCCTAACAAATACCCCCAAACTTGAGCCTTTGTTTGTCCTCAAGAAAAAATCAATTTTCAAATAAAAAGAATCGTGAATGATTGTGCAAAGCCATTGTGCTAAACTTAATCAATATTACCCTGAAAATCTCAAAGAATAATACCAGTGTCGTAATAGTGAGTCACATCCACGGACACTGATTCCAAGAAGTAATCATTTTCAGTCCTAACCAACCGTTCATGAAGAAAATCAAGCTCAAAGATTAACAAGCGTGAATTTAACCGACCGTCAATATGAAGGGTTAGATTAAACAAGCCAATTCGCCCAGTCCCACAGTCTAGTGGCAAAAATTTAAGAGTTTCATCGTCAAAATTAATCCTCGGATAGTATTCCCTTATGTATGATCAATAATATGATTCGAGTTAACCACTAGGTTCGGATCTCGGGATGTTTCATCGGGATAATCCTAGGGTGGATTTCCATTCTCATATATTGGGGAACCGTTTGACGTAAAAGACACTCATGGGGCACATGGATGCTTCTAGTTACTAAGTTCCCCTCTACAGCGGAGAAAAAACTCGAATAGCTATTCCCGCGTCCGATTCAAGGTCGCTGTTTTACGCGAGAGTAAACAACGGGTCACGTGAATACCCCCGGTTACTAGGCTCCCCATCATCGGCACATGCGGTATTTCTAATTCATTAGTCTATTCAGGGTCGTCGTTTTACGCGAGAGTAAACAACGGGTCACGTGAATACCCCCGGTTACTAGACTTCCCATCATAGAACAAATAATATCTCGACTTTTTCTTGGGAAAAACTATCCGACTCTAAACTCAAATTAAGTGCCCACACGACTTATTTTACTGGACGACTAGCTAACCGAAAAGTGTAACCAAACGTATAGACGGTGATTTGAAAACACGTATGTCTCCTTTCTTATCTGCTAAGATTTCTACAAAAACGAAAAAATTTCGGACCTAAATGAATACTCAACGGAAACAGAAATCGCTGACTGCAACCCGACTAAAACTCAACCGTTTCTTCCAAGAGAACTTAGTATCGTAACATCAGTTTTACACACGGAAGCACGAAAAATTTACGAAAAATGAAGCAATGATGAAATCGCAATATATAACCAAAAAAAATTAAGAGAATATCGCATGCTTCAATTTATTCCACTACACATAAAATCATCAACAATAAAACTCATGTGAAAATAAAAGAGATAAGGAAAAGTGAATCTTATTCTAAATGTCTTCTTGAACGTCGGCACATGTCTGAGTGGAATCGTCGGTCAATCCATACTTCAAATAATGCCCAACATCACGAGGGACCCCCAAACTTAGTCTCTAGTCATGAAATAACTGTAGACATTAAGTCAAGAACGACTAAAATATGAAGATGATAACTCATTGGGGTTATATAAAAAATATTATAGAAATAAGGGCCAACAAGAATACACGAATCCAAACGAAAATAACAAACAAAAGGAAAAAAATTATAAACGAAAAATCAAATAAAAAAAACAACTAAGTAGAAAGCAAGTAAAAATGATGGGTTGCCTCCCATCAAGCGCTCTATTTTACGTCTTGAGCACGACGTGGCAAATAAAAAATTAACGTGGCTTCTTTCTAGGGAGATTGCCAAATGCCCCCTTCTTGCAATCTATAAGCCTCTTATTCCACAAGAGAGGCTTTGGTTCATACCTGGTTTCCAAAAATAATGAGTAAGAATAGTTATGCGGACAACCAAAAAATAATGGAAGAATGTAATAATGATAAGGTATGAAAAAATAAGCAGAGTTCGAATGGGTATATAATAAAGACATATCATGAACAACCTCATTATAACTCAAAGAATCAGCCTCAACAAAATCAAAAGTAATGGAGTCAATCTCTCCCATTATGGATTTAGGAAAAATTATGCGTGGCACCGTTAATAAAATTTTAGGCACATAAGTGTTCACCTTATTATTCGAAGTTTGATGATAATTTAATGAAATTTCTTTGGAAACATCATCAATTGTAACTTCTTTTACAAGCTCATCACACTTTGTGTAATTATCAGGTGTTGGGGAATCGACCCTAAAACTCAACATGTCTTTCTTTTCAACCTCCCCCTCAACTTCACTACTAAATCTATGAGCTGGAAAATAACCATATTGAATCTCAAGACCACGACTTGCACATTCTCTCTCAAGAGGGGTACTATCAGGATTATTGAGAGTGTCTACACAATGTTCAAGCATGGTCTTTTGTTTTGGGGGAGGGGGCTGACTGACCCTATTAGGCAAATTATTAAGATCATCGAAATTTATGAAATGCCAAGGGTCACGATAATCAAAGGAAAACATAATGAAAAATAATAACAAAGACAAAATAGAAACTAAAGAAAAAAAACTTCAAATTAAAATTAGAGTCGCTTGGTAATGATATTAGCGAAAAATCAGTCCCCAGCAACGGCGCCAAAAACTTGTTGTGAGGAAATCCCTCACACTATGCCGCAAGTGCACGGTGTCAACAAGTAATAAAGTGATGAGTAAGATATCGTTCCCTCGAGGATTGATTTCACTAAGTACCAAATTATAGTCGACTCGTAATTTTATTTGAAGAACAATTATATGGAATTATTCCTAATCTAATAGAAATTAATAATAGTAATACTAAAACTAATAATAATAAAATAAAGGTGTAGGATTATAATTTTCACCTCAAACAATCAGGAATGATTTTTATTCAATTCAATTCACCTTTATTCAATTGATTGTAAGCTAGGAATTCCTAAATTATTCTAAAGCCTTTCCCAAGGTCGATAGAAAATACTAAGAATTATTAACTCGATATATCCCTATTCGAATTAGATAATTAATAGCTAAAACAGTTCAAGAATTCCCACAATAAATAGGTTTCACAATTCCCATGAGTATATTCCTATCTCACGAAAATTATGATTCGTCTCATAAGAACTATGCCTAAATTTCATCTCCCGAATCCATAAAGACATTCAAAACAATTCAACTGTTGGCCAGACAATTAAAAAGCATTAAGAACAGTAAGAAGAATCCAACTCAATACGAATAACGAGTAAATTGAAATAAAAATAAAGAAATCAAATCGTCATGTAATCGGCTACAATCACAATCCTACTCGAATAGATCTAGAAAATCAGATGCGGAAAAACTAAGAAAAACCGTAAGGAATCCGTGGTCTTGTCGTCGCCCCACAAATCTCCTCCTTGTCTTCTTCGATCCCGCGATGTCTTCCTCCAATTCGATTCTAATTTCTTCAGCCCTTAAACCCCTATTTATAACTATCCTCAGCCTCCAAAATGCGTCCGGGAATTAGGTTGGGAACAGGCTCCAAAAACGGCACAGGAACGCGGAATATTCAGCAAAACCGCTCGATGGGCCGCGGCTCACTTAATCTGTGCCGCGGCCCCTACTGCTCAGCGCCCCACACCTGGGCGCATTTTTCTTCGTGTGCCGCGGCTCACTCTCCTTGTGCCGCGGCTCAAAGTACAGTTCGCTCGGTGCCTTTGTGTGTCATGCGTGTGCCGCGGCTCACTTTCCTTGTGCCGCGGCCCCTGCCAAAAATTGCCGTTTTCGCCCGTTTTTCATCGTTCGAGCTTCCGGACTCCAATTTCCTGCAAAACATAAAAGAATAGTGCATTAAAAGCTCATTTATGCAGATTTAGGCTCAAAATGGATATACAATAATGATAAATAAGCGCATAAAAATACGCCTAACAATCATTAATGCTGTATTGGCCTAATAAAGGCATTAGCGTATTCTTTCCTCATCTTCATCATCGGTAACCGATTAAAGGTGCCGGGGCATCCTTCGTATCATTGTTATCGATTGACCATTCTAAGGTAATCGAGGTATTCAATCATTCATTGTATCATTGTTATCGATTGACCGTTCTAAGGCAATCGAGGTATTCAATCATTCATTATATCATTGTTATCGATTGACCATTCTAAGGCAATTGAGGTATTCAATAATTCATTGTATCATTCTTACCGATTGGCCGTTCTAAGGCAATCGAAGCGCTTAGTCATTCATTGAATCATCCGCTGCATCATTGTTATCGGTTGGCCGTTCTAAGGCAATCGAGGTATTGAATTGGGACTGTCGAGGACGGTGCCCATCCGTGAGTTACTATCATCGTGTTGTCCGATTCAAGGCAGCACACTATCATTCTTATGATTTCGGTAGTCTTTGAATCATTGCCGTTTGTGGTTAATTGTGTTTTGGAGGCTAATCTCAGCTAGAGCTTATGGGGTAAGTTTGGTGGGGCCTGAACCTTCGCGGTTTTTTCCCCCAACACCTACAGATCAGTAGGTCAACGGCCATTGGATGGTTTCATTATGGGGTAAGTTTGGTGGGGCGTGAACCTTCGTGGTTATTTCGCCCAACACCTACAGATCAGTAGGTCAATGGCCATTGGATGGTTTCATTATGGGGTAAGTTTGGTGGGGCCTGAACCTTCGCGGTTGTTTCCCCCAACACCTACAGCTTAGTAGGTCAACGGAAATTGGATGGTTTCATTTTGATATGGCTTCGTGCCGTGGCTTCGGCCTTCACTGTTACAGCTTTGGGCTGGTTTGGTTCATTTTCATGTAAGTCATTGTGATTCATATTTAATTCAGTTCTGGTATGGTTCATCTTCATGTAAGTCATTGTGATTCATATTTAGTTCAGTTCTGGATTGGTTCATCTTCGTGTAATTCATTGTGGTGTTCTGTGTCGCTGATTTTCCGTTGGGCACGTATACTTTAACCTGTTGAGCTGGTATTGATCATACCGTGAGCATAGTGTTTCACGAATGCTCGGTTCTTATCTTGGTTTGTGAGCATCTCGTACTATTATTATCATTGTACCGTTTCATTCTGCCTTTTGATGCATATCATGTTATACATGTATATGATGTTCATTATCTGGATGACTGACCCCGTGGGGGCGGAAAATGTTTTCATGTTTTAGGTGCTTGCGAGCAGAGAGTTGAGACACAAGGGCATGATGTTGGCGACGAGGCATTCGAGCGATACTAGTCCGAGTTGTGCATGTTGGTTAGTCAGTTGGAGTGTACTCCAGTTTATTAGTCGTTGTCATTATGTATTACCCGAGCAAGGCTCGGGGGTGTTGTTGTATTTTCATTTTGGCCATGTAGGCCCATCATTGCCATTGAAATTCTTTATCGGAATATTGTGTCGGGTATCATAGTAGGGACTGTGATCTCCCTTATTGATTTATTAATTGTAGTTTTTGTCATGTTCACCTGGTGGATCTCCTGGCGTGGGGTCCACGGCACTGTAATAACCCAATAGGATTTGGGGGTGTTACAGAAGTGGTATCAGAGCATTGGGTTGTGAGATACCCTGATATGTGAGTTATGTGGCTCTACCGACGCGGTAGTAGTGGGACTGTCAGGTTATGACCATCTGGACAGTCAGGTTTTGAGAGTCGTGATAATTGTACGACTGCATAAGTCATTCATTCATCGAATCGTCGTCAGTGAAGACTAGTATCACAAGACCTCGAAGCTTCATATGACTTGTGTAAGGACTCGGTTCTCTTTGTGTGCATACATTCATTATGTCATTGATTGTACATGTTTTGTTGAAAACTATATGTGACATTTGTGTTACGATTGAGTCATGGTTAATTGTTTTGGAACACTCGTGACCTGTATAAGCGATAAGAATCAACTCATTCATCAGTCAGTGATGAACAAATTATAAACTCGCAAGTGTACGAATCGCTTTTGTAGGAAGTGGCAAGTAACTCCGAGGTCGATCTCACAAGGAGTTGGAAACGGTTTGAAGTTTGATAATGTTCGGCAAATAGTCGAATAAACAAAAGTAAAATAAAGTAAAATACACCAAAGATTTGATAATATCACAATCACAAAACGCAGAAAATTATTATAAACGAAACGTTAACACCGAATTAAAGGTTGGATAATTGAGAGATTACAATTATGAGAATGATATGGGAGTTTAGAATCACCGACACACACGTAATCAATTATTAGTTCCGATACACAAAGAATTAAGGTTTGGAATTATCGATTGCTCACGATTAAAAGAAATCCGTTTGATGGCGGTAATGCTAAAAATCACGATTGTTCTTATGAAAATAAGAGACACTCCTTTGATGGGGACGAATCTCTACTAACAATCGACTAGCTAATACCTTTGATGGGGTAATTCGCTAAAAGATCGCGGAAAAAGGTTTAGAACATTCAAAATCACTTCTATCGGGTCGTTTGATGGCGAACACCGACAAAAACCCTCGATTTTACAATAATAACAACTATGAAATAGGTTTGATGATCTAAATCAAAAGTTCTTATGCGAAGAACGAACAAAGAGGAACAATCCCAAACTCTACCCGGAAAATCAATTGAAACTAACAATCAACAACATGTGTGTGGTTCAATCTAAAAACCCATATGAAAAGATTAGCTACACATGATTATTTGAACAATAATAATGGAAATTGTAAAACAAAACATGGTAGAAACTTCCCTTGTAAAAGTCGAAATTAAATTCCCGATGAAGATTTGATGTTCTTCCTTCAAGAGCTCGTAACAAAATGATACAAGGAATTATAATTACTCACAAATGTATTTTTCACTCACAAGAACATACAATGAAGATGATAAAATATTCTCTCTTTCTCCTCCCTTTTTGGTGTTTTCTCCCCCTAATCTTGTGTTTTTCCCACACAATATCTTATACAAGATCAGAATATCTCCTCTAAGGGTCTCTAACACCTTTTTATAAAGCCAAAAGTGCCAAAAAAAATCCATCCAAATCGTGTAAAATATCAAAGAAATGGACTTGCACCGAAAAGTGACACGGCCATGTCGTACTATCCTGGAAAAATGGAAAGTGCACTGTCCACCGGACCCGACCGTGTCATATGACACGGCCGTGTCCTACTGCGCTCGGAATGCAGATAAATCTGGATCCTGACACGACCGTGTCCTTTGACACGGTCGTGTCCTACTCTTCCAGAAATGCCATTTTCACTTGAACGAGACCCGGTCGTGTTCTATGACACGGCCGAGTTGCCTGACTGTTTCTTCTATTCTGATTCTGGTTTTTGGTATTCTTCGGCTTAATCCTTCGTTCTTGTATCAATACACCTCGGAATTTAGCATATGATATACCGTTTCGAAGCTAATTTCACCAGGAATTTATATCAAAAGAGAACACATCTCAATTCGGAGTGATGATTCTGGAATTTAGAAGATACGACCGATATCGCTTCAATCTTTTATCGTTTTAGGCCCCGTTTTAGCTCTTGATTGTCATTAACTCCAGTATTAGCTATGAAAGCGCATATTTCACCACAATATTCGCTAGGCTACCTATAAATTAAAAACACAACATACCACGCATAAAAGAGAACAAAAATACTAAAAAGCAAACAAAAACACGACTAAATAGAATAGAATGAGTCGATCAAGAATCGACTCATCAAATCCCCCCAAACTTATACTTTGATCGTCTCGAGCAATGCACTTTAAAATAACCACTCTCAAAGGGGAACTCAACTCTCAACATACCTCAAAGGACCTCTTCAAAAATTTCATCAATACGCTATAAGTAAAATAAGTTGAGTTCTACAAAGTTTTCAAATCTCCGGGGTGCTTCCATAACATCATAGTCAATACTTGGCAAATATAAACCTTACCGGTCAAGTGTATTCACTCACTCTCAAAGTGATAGGGATAAGTATACGCTCGGAACTTATTCAATGAAATAAGGAACCCCATAGGCTTGCCAATCGTCTTCATCTCTACCACTATTTTGTGCATGCAAAATTTTGTGAATAAAAAAGGGCTTTACTCGGCTTGTAATGTAGGCTTGAGTCGGGGTGGGATAAATATGGCTAAAGTGACTTGGCTTGAGCAATTTTAGAACTAAATCACCATAATCGCTTTAGAAGCTCAAGATTTTTGAAGTTTGCTTCTTTCAACCCCTATATTATGTACCACTTGCAACAAGCACTATTGAAAGTGAGAAACGCAGCCTTAAGCCCTCTTTATTGCTCCGATTTTTTTTTTTTGGCTTGGGTTGTTTTAGGATCCGTTTTACGCGAATGTAAACGATGGGCCACATGAATACACCTGGTTACTAGGATCAAAACATACACAACTGCTTCCAAGCATACTCATATCTAAGGTAACTATTTTACGCGAATGTAAACATGGGTCACATGAATACACCCGGTTACTAAGTTCCCAAAAATAGCGGAGTAATTATTTTCACCATTTCAACACTCCCAACAATATGTATATCACCCAATGTCACCACAATCTTTGTATCCTAGTCAAAAATAATTTCTAATCGCTCAAGTATGGATCGAAGGATTATAGCAATGGAAAGCTCGATATGTGGTTTGACAATGAAATAGACAATGAGCTCAATTGGGTTTATTTAGGGAATAATCAAATGTCGGGTTGGCCAAAATCGAAGGGTTAAGATCAAAGGAGCCTAAAATCATTTTCACTCAATTGCACACACACACTAGTAGTTTTGAACAAGATACCAAGGCAGTTCTAGATTCTTAAATCACGAATGAAACACTCGACAATGAGACTTACATCTTTGAAAATGCACGAAGGCTCAAAAACTCACAAGTAGGTTTGTTCATACCTCCAAGATATTAAACTACTTATTCAATTTCACACCCGTTTCAATTATCAACAATTTTTCCTCTTCAAATTATCCTCGATTTGTATATCAAAACAACGAAATAAATACCGAGGCATTCCAAGAAAAGAGTTCATACTTCAAAGTTTTTATCAAATTTGCAAGATGCTCAAAACACACCAAATGTTTATAAAAACACACCAAAGAGAAGTCTACCGACAAAAACAACCAAAAATAAACAAACAAGCACAATAGTATCCAAAAACAAGTAAAACAAGAGTAACGAAGTAGTTCTTGACCAAACCCCCCCAAACCTGAATTAAAGAATATACGCACGAAGGGGTGTAGTATTTAAATAAAAGAATTTCATTGGTCAAGAAATACTTACGAACAATTCTACTAGTGGGGCGGAGGGAAGTGGCCTTTCTGGACATGCCACTCGTGCATTTGTCTCAAAAGAGACAACATCTCATTTCGCTCCTGTCTAGCCTCATCTTGATTCTGTATAGCCTCCTCTCGGAAGGCTACGAACTCCTCGGAAGGTTAAGAACTCCTCCCTTAGTGTTGGATGTGATGGGGCACGTCTAGTTTCGGCCTGCCTTGACATCTCGGGCCGATCTCCGGGGCTTTCTTCTTATTCGTCGTCCTCCGTTTCTTCTTCTTCTTCTTCATTCGGGCCTCTTTCATAAGCCTCTTCCTCTTCCATCCTCTCGGCTCTGTCTTCATCCATCGTGAGCCGAGGTCGAACATTTCGGTCAAGAGGGCTGTGACCTGGGGGAGCTAATCCAGCTGCCATCCGTGCACGTCGGTGCGATTCCGTAGCCATTTGCAAATTTCCCATGTCCCGAATACTATTTATGGTTGTCAGAGGCGTATTCGGGAGAAGGAAATGGTCATTGTCGGTTTGGAGGAATACGGTGCGCGATTCTTAATCCAGGATATTGATAACTTTCATCACGGAGATAGAGAGCAGCTTGTTTCCTGGTAGGGGAGTCCTCTGAGCTAAGGAAATCTCGTAGTGAAGTGCGATAGGGGTAATCAAACCCCCTATCCATATCTCCCCTTTCGGCTTTGTCGCAATATCCTCAAAATGATCGGCTATCATTGCCCCGGTGGCTGGATTTGTATTGTCGAGCATGTGGGTCAGGATGTATAATTCTCGCATTGAAATAGGCCCGGTCTCCTTTCGGCCATAAATAGTATTTGCAATCACTTTGTGTAGGTATCGAAGTATTGGATTGCGAAGATTCGATCCTTTGGCCGATTTTGCAACGTAATACCGTGCCTCGCTCCCCGGGTATTCCACCATAGATCGCCAATAGGTTTCACATGCGAACTGGTTTATTTGGTATTGCCCGTCGTGTCTCGCGTGATAGATGTTTTCCAGCTCTCTCATGTTTAGGCTCTCATCGTTATTGTTGAGACGGAACATTATTGCGTCCTGTTCACGGGTCACCAGATCTCTTCTAACTGTAAGAGTGCTAAGAAACTCCATCGTGAGACACCTATAAGTTGGCCATTGTTGTGTCATCATCCAGGACCAGTTCACCCTATCTAGGAATTTCATTACGTTATCTTGTATGCCCATTGCGGTCATACATTCATTATCGGGCCATCGCGTAGGAAGCATTTTTTTCAGGGCTAGCATCTCCCACCTCGCTTGTCATGATTAGGAGAGATCAATTCCGTAAGATTCGAGGGTTTCGACAGCCCCTAGGATTGCCACTCGTGCCGGTTGCATTTGTTCTCCGGCGTTCCTACCCCTTCCCCACTGAGAGTTTCCTCTTCCACGTCCTCGAGCCATTTTCAGCAAAAATTTTCAATTTATCATTTATTCAAGGACTAAGAACGCATTCCTCCCCCAAACTTATATCAAACAATGGAATAACCCCAAATATAACCATTATTGATCAAAACAACTCCCAAGTAAAATTTATCATTTGAATCCTCAGAAATCATCATCTCCATCATGGAAAACATCCCTTAACCACAAGAATTTCTAATTGAGTAATTTAATCATCAAGCATTAAGAATTATCAAAAATCCCCAATTTATCACCTTCAATTTAATTCACGGACCCTAGATAATCAAGGACTAATGATTCTAATCATCATAGCATGTTCATAATCAAGAAGAATCATCAAAAACATGAAAAACATACCTTGATTTCGGAGATATTGAAGAGAAAAAAAAATTAAAAACGAGTCCCCGATTCGTCCGATTTGACTGCTTTGAGAATGAAATTGGTTAAAAGATGATGATTAAGTAAATGATTCTTGTATCTCCTCTTGATTTTGCACAAAATTCCTTTGAAAATGAAGAGAAAAATTGGGAAAATTGGTGCTAGGGTTCGGAGGGGGAGAAAAAAAAATCTGGGGAAGATGAAAATGGGGGACTCGACTGTGTACCGCTTATATAGCCCTGACTGACAGGGCCCGTGTCCCATGACACGGCCGTGTCGTACCTGTTCAGAAAATACAAAAACGTTCTGTCTTATCAACCCGGCCATCTCGTACCCCTCTACAAAATGAAAACTCGCTGACATGCCACTCGGCCGTGTCATAGGACACGACCGTGTCCAACTCCTCCAGAAATGCGAAATTAACTGTCGTGAGACCCGACCGTGTCCCGTGACACGGCCATGTCATACTGGCCCAGAAATTGAATTTTTCACTGTATTGCAACTCGGCCATGTCCTGTGACACGACCAGTGTCCAATATGCCCAGAAATCCCTTTTTTGATATCGTTCTCGTTTCCCTGCATTTTTAACGCCTAACGTCGAATCGGTCAGACTTGAACCAAGCAAAAAAAAAAACGAATACGGAAAATAAATTTGAAAAACAAAAATATGAAAATCTAACTAAACCGTTGGGTTGTCTCCCAAGTAGCGCTTTTTTATAGTCATTAGCTCGACTTCTTCCCGTCTTGCTCAACCTTCGACATCGTGCACTTCTATGCACTCAAATGCATTGATTTCTTCGCTTCATCCGAAATACGGCTTCACTCTATGCCCGTTTACTTTAAAATGCTCATTCTTCCTTGGATCAAGGCGTTCTACCGCTCCGTGTGGCCATACTTGAAGGACTTTGAACGGTCCGCCCCATCGCGACACTAATTTTCCCGGCATGAGCTTAAGACGAGAGTTATGTAACAAAACATCCATCCCAGGTTCGAGAGATTTGCGAATGATACGCTTGTCGTGATACCGTTTCGTCCGTTCTTTGTAGAGCTTAGCATTTTCGTACGCCTCATATCGCATCTCATCTAGCTCATTTAAATGTAAAAGTCGTTCCTCGCCTGCCTTTTCTTGATCTAAATTTAGCGCTTTGATTGCCCAATACGCATTGTGTTCTAACTCAACGGGTAGGTGAAATGCTTTTCCAAATACGAGGCGATACGGGCTCATTCCAATCGGAGTTTTGTAGGCCATGCGATATGCCCATAAAGCGTCGTTCAACTTCAATGCCTAGTCCTTCCTTGTCGGTTTCACCGTCTTTTCGAGTATTTCCTTTATTTGTCTATTGCTCACTTCGACTTGCCCGGAAGTTTGTGGATGGTAATCCGTTGCGACCTTATGCGTTACATTATACCTCTTAAGCAAGCCTGCAAGTTGTCTATTGCAAAAATGCGTGCCTCTATCGCTAATAACAGCTCTAGGCGTCCCAAACCTGCAGAAAATCACATCCCTAAAAAAATTGCAAACCACTTTAGCATCGTTAGTTCGGGTTGGAATTGCTTCCACCCACTTGGAAACGTAGTCCACAGCAACTAAAATATATTTAAAGCCAAGGGAAGATGAAAAAGGACCCATAAAATCGACTCCCCAAACATCGAAAAGTTCCACTACAAGATTGTTTGTCAACGGCATCTCATTTCTTTTGCTTATGTTCCCCGTTCATTGACAACGATCGCAACTCCTGAAATAGGAATATGCATCCTTAAATAATGTCGGCCAATAGAATCCAGATTGAAGAACTTTGTATGCCATTTTCTTCACGCTAAAATGTCCCCCACAATGCAAGTCATGACAAAATGACAAGATGCTCTCGTACTCTTCTTCCGGGATGCAACGTCAGAATATTTGATCGGGCCCTAACTTGAATAAGTATGGGTCGTCCCAGTAGTAATGCCTGCACATAGAAATAAATCTCTTCTTCCCCTGAAAGGTCATGTCAGGTTGTAAGACACCACCAACAATATAGTTAACAATATCGGCATACCAAGGTGTCTTAGTTATATCAAATAGTTGTTCGTCAGGGAAAGTCTCAACAATCGGCAAAGAGCTATCGAGCTTAAAATTATCTCCCTCGGTTAATCTTGATAAATGGTCGGCAACTACGTTTTCCGACCCCTTTTTATCCTTGAATTCCAAATCGAACTCTTGCAACAAAAGAACCCACCGAATCAATCTTGGTTTGGCATCGGATTTTTTTAACAAATATTTCAATGCGGCATGATCTGTGTGCACAATTACTTTTGAACCAACCAAGTAGGATCGAAATTTGTCTAAAGAAAACACAACGGCTAAAAATTCTTTTTCGGTGGTGGTATAATTAGCCTGAGCTTCATCGAGCGTTTTGCTAGCATAGTAAATTACGTGGAAACATTTATTCACTCTTTGCCCCAAAATGGCACCAATAGCAAAGTCGGACGCGTCGCACATAATTTCAAATGGTAGAGACCAATCGGGAGCAACAACAATAGGCGTGGAAGTTAACTTTTCGTTCAAAGCATTAAAACCAATAAAGCATTCCTCGGTGAAATCAAATTTGGCATCTTTACACAATAGATTACTTAAAGGGCAGGCAATTTTTGAAAAATCTTTAATGAAATACCTATAAAACCCGGCATGCCCTAAAAAGCTTCGAACCTCTTTTACACATGAAGGCGGAGGTAATTTAACAATCAAATCAACTTTAGCCTTATCAACCTCAATTCCCTTACTGAAAACCACATGACCCAAAACAAGCCCTTGTTTAACCATGAAATGACTCTTTTCCCAACTAAGTGTAAGATTACACTCAATACATCGTTCGAGCACAACAGTCAAATTATGTAAACAATCATCGAAAGTAGTTCCAAACACAGAAAAATCATCCATGAATACCTCAATAGACTTTTCCAACAAGTCAGAGAATATGGAAAGCATGTACCTTTGAAAAGTGGCGGGAGCATTGCAAAGACCAAACGGCATCCTCCTAAAGGCAAAAGTGCCAAAAGGGCAAGTGAAAGTGGTCTTCTCTTGATCCTCCGGAGCAATGGGAATCTGATAGAAACCTGAAAGACCATCTAGAAAACAGTAATAATCATGCCCAGCTAAACGTTCCAACATTTGATCAATGAAAGGGAGGGGAAAATGATCTTTTTTGTTACGGCATTTAATTTCCGATAATCAATGCACATTCTCCAACAGGTCACTGTTCTAGTGGGCACCAATTCATTTTTATCATTACGAACCATCGTTATTCCAGATTTCTTAGGCACTACATGCACAGGACTAACCCACTTACTGTCGGATATCGGGTAGATGACTCCGACATCTAGCAATTTCAAAACTTCCTTTTTTCACTACATCCTGCATGTTCGGATTCAAACGCCTTTGAGGTTGCCTAACAGGTTTAATATTATCCTAAAGAATTATTTTATGCATGCACCTAACAGGACTTATCCCCTTGATATCAGAAATACTCCACCCAATTGCTTCCTTCAATTTAGTCAGAACTTCTACTAATTTGTTTTCTTGCAACGGAGTTAATTCGGAAGAGACAATTACAGGGTAAGTGTCACTTTTGCCTAAGAAAACATATTTAAGATGTGCCGGAAGTTCTTTCAATTCAAGTTGGGGTGGGGTGATTTCAACGGGCTCCTCAAAATTTAATTCCAAAGGCATCTTAAGATCATCAACTTCATTAATGGGTTCTGAATTATCTAACAATGCAACATATTCTTCAATTTCTAAATTATTCAGCCCCATATCATGCTCAACGGTTAGAGCATCATGCAACGGGTCCCCTACATCATCATGCAAATATGTATCATTAACCAAAGAATCAACACAATCAATAAAATTCACATCATGGGCAGCATAAATATGAGAAGGGATAGGAGATTAACCGAACACATTGATTTCCACAGTTTCGCCCAAGACGGTCATGGTGACCTTTCCTTCATCAACATCGACGATTGTTTTTGTTGTACGCATGAATGGCCATCCTAGAAGTATTGTCCCTTCATTTTCGCTTGTTGCGAAATCGCTCATTTCCAAGATCATAAAACTTCTAGGATCGCCTTTCTTTTAACCCCTTGCTTCTACCTCGTAGAGCACCACTTTCTCGTTCCCAAAATATCGTCTTTTGTTGGAGGTCAACTCTTTGAAAAATTTCGTGTCAGCGGGAATGTTCTTCACAACATCCAAGAGAGGTAAGTTGACATGAACCTTCGAAAGCATGTTTTAGATTTCGGAATTGCTCATCTTGCTTTGATTTTCTAAGTCGGCTCGGAAAAGGGACCGGTGGCTTATATGGTTGAGCAGATTTTTGAAGCTTGGAAGTCGAAGTTGCTTCGTCTATTTTCTCTTCTTGATTTCCCGACTCACCTTCTTTCTCACCGCCCCATTATTTTGCTTCGGAATTAGCTTCTTTATTAATCACTTTACCACTTCGGAGAGTGGTAATAGCTTGATCTTGCTCGGGTTGACTTGGTAGTTTACCCATTTCTTTTCTACGTGCCTCAGTGGCAAGTTGCCCAATTTGAATCTCCATTTTCTTCACCGAAGCTTCTAAAGATTCGAACCTTTTATTGTTCTCCGCCCGGTTTTCCTTGCTCTCCTTGATGAATGCCGCAATACTCTCCTCAAGAGAGTTCCTTTGTTGTGGAGGTGGTTCACTTTGCATTGGTTTTTGGGCTCGGTTTCCTCCATTGTATTGAGCCTGGGCACTTGAGTCATACGGCATCGGGTTGTTGTTTCTCCATGAGAAATTCGGATGGTTTCTTAGCCCAGGATGATAAATGTTTGGGAGAGGTGCATTTCTTGTGTTTTCGCCATAATTATTTCTCCTCCCTTCCCACTCGGGCCTTCCCGTGCTTTCTCCCATAGCCCAATTAACTTGTTCGGTTTGTTCTCCCGGAAAAGTATGTGGGCATGAATTAGCATCATGTCCGGGTGCTCCGCAAATCTCGCAAACTCGTGAGCTAGAAGATTTATTTTGAGTCTTGAGTTATCTTAGTTCATTTGTAAACTCATCGATTTTAGATTGCATCTCGTCCTTCTCGCTTACTTGGTTCACGGCTCCCCTACGAATACGTACACTTTTTGTTGAGAATTGGCTCCCAATGTTTCATACACATCATACGCTTGTCTCTCTGTTAAACCCCAAAACGAACCACCGGCTGCATTATCTACCGCTCTTTGGCAATATTGAGTCAATCCATCATAGAAGAATTGATTAAGTAGTTGAAGCGGATAGTGATGGTGTGGGCATTAAATGAGGAGCATTTTGAATCGGTCCCATGCTTCGTGAAATGCCTCTCCGTCTTGTTGTCCGAATGTTGAGATTTGGGTTCTCAATTGCGTAGTCTTTGAATGAGAGAAGTACATGGTAATGCATTTGTCGTAAACTTCATCCCATGTTCTTAGTGAGCCCGGCGCCAAAGTCATCAACCATTGTTTCGCCCCATCATTGAGTGTATAAGGGAAGCACTTCATTCTTAGTTGATCCTCGCTCAACCCATTTAGTGTAAAGTTGTCAATCGCCACATAGAAGTCTCGGATGAATGATAACGGATCCTCACGTGCTAATCCGTGAAATGAGGGCAATTGCTCGATGTGAAACCCGCTTATGTGGTAGTTCCTTGCTGCCGGTGCTAATTGGATGCACGAGATGGCGGTGTTCACCATGGGCTTTGCATAGTCCCACATTAGATGCTTAACCGGAGGTTGTTGCGGCATATTGTAGTTTGCTTCCATCCCATATTGAGGTCCGGGATAATAATTCTCTCCATATTGCACTCCAACGGGTGGTTGTCTCGGATAGAAATATCTCCCTTGCTGAGCTTCGGGTATTCCTTGATTGCGCCTAACATTCTCATATCTCGGAAACCTCGGTTGACGAATGCTTTCTTCATCTAAATCTTGTGCAACATTCTCATGCCTTGGTTGACGAGGGTTTTCTTCTTGGAGCAAAAGTCGCTTTTCAAGCTCCGGATTCTCCTCGTCGTTTGCCATTGATGATGTGGCTATTGTTTTTGGTGCTCTAATCCTTTGAACTTCGTCTATGGGCGGAAGAATCGGGTTACCCAACGTCATACCAAGCATAACAAAAGAAGTTAGAGCGAATTTTTAAATTTTATCGAAAAATAATGAAAATGGAAAAATGATCAAGAATAACAATTCAACTACTATAAAAACAAGATCAAAAATTAAACGCCAACTCCCCGGCAATGGCGCCAAAAAGTTGATGAACAAATTATAAACTCGCAAGTGTACGAATCGCTTATGTAGGAAGCGGCAAGTAACTCCGAGGTCGATCTCACAAGGAGTTGGAAACGGTTTGAAGTTTGATAATGTTCGGCAAATAGTAGAATAAACAAAAGTAAAATAAAGTAAAATACACAAAGATTTGATAGTATCACAATCACAAAACGCAGAAAATTATTATAAACAAAACGTTAACACCGAATTAAATGTTGGATAATTGAGAGATTATAATTATGAGAATGATATGGGAGTTTATAATCACCAACACACACGTAATCAATTATTAGTTCCGATACACAAAGAATTAAGGTTTGGAATTATCGATTGCTCACGATTAAAAGAAATCCATTTGATGGCAGTAATTCTAAAAATCACGATTGTTCTTACGAAAATAAGAGACACTCCTTTGATGGGGACGAATCTCTACTAACAATCGACTAGCTAATACCTTTGATGGGGTAATTCTCTAAAAGATCCCGGAAAAAGGTTTAGAACATTCACAATCACTTCTATCGGGTCGTTTGATGGCGAACACCGATAAAAACCCTCGATTTTACAATAATAACAACTATGAAATAGGTTTGATGATCTAAATCAAAAGTTCTTATGCGAAGAACGAACAAAGAGGAACAATCCCAAACTCTACCCGGAAAATCAATTGAAATAATAATCAACAACATGTGTGTGGTTCAATCTAAAAACCCATATGAAAAGATTAGCTACACATAATTATTTCAACAATAATAATGGAAATTGTAAAACAAAACATGGTAGAAACTTCCCTTGTAAAAGTTGAAATTGAATTCCCGATGAAGATTTGATGTTCTTCCTTCAAGAGCTCGTAACAAAATGATACAAGGAATTATAATTACTCACAAATGTATTTTTCACTCACAAGAACATACAATGAAGATGATGAAATAATCTCTCTTTCTCCTCCCTTTTTGGTGTTTTCTCCCCCTAATCTTGTGTTTTTCCCACACAATATCTTATACAAGATCAGAATATCTCCTCTAAGGGTCTCCAACACCTCTTTATAAAGCCAAAAGTGCCAAAAAATCCATCCAAATCGTGTAAAATGTCAAAGAAATTGACTTGCACCGAAAAGTGACACGGCCCGTGTCATAAGACACAGCCATGTCGTACTATCCTGGAAAAATGGAAAGTGCACTGTCCACCGGACCCGGCCGTGTCATATGACACGGCCGTGTCCTACTGCGCTCGAAATGCAGATAAATCTGGATCCTGACACGACCGTGTCCTTTGACACGGTCGTGTCCTACTCTTCCAGAAATGCCATTTTCACTGGAACGAGACCCGGTCGTGTTCCATGACACGGCCGAGTTGCCTGACTGTTTCTTCTATTTTGATTCCGGTTTTTGGTATTCTTCAGCTTGATCCTTCGTTCTTATATCAATACACCTCGGAATTTAGCATATGATATACCGTTTCGAAGCTAATTTCACGAGGAATTTATATCAAAGGAGAACACATCTAAATTCGGAGTGATGATTATGGAATTTAGAAGATACGACCGATATTGCTTCAATCTTTTATCGTTTTAGGCCCCGTTTTAGTTCCTGATCGTCAAAAGCTCCAGTATTAGCTATGAAAGCGCATATTTCACCACAATATTCGCTAGGATACCTATAAATTAAAAACACAACATACCACGCATAAAAGAGAACAAAAATACTAAAAAGCAAACAAAAACACGACTAAATAGAATAGAATGAGTCGATCAAGAATCGACTCATCAGTCAGTAATCCTAAATCGTCATTTTGTTCTGGCCGATCATATTAATTCATTAATCAATCAGTCAATCTCATTGCTCAGTTGATTCATTCATCACTCAGTCAATCTCATTGCTCAGTTAATTCATTCATCACTCAGTCAATCTCATTGCTCAGTTAATTCATTCATCACTCAGTCAATCTCATTGCTCAGTTAATTCATTCATCACTCAGTCAATCTCATTGCTCAATTGATTCAATCATCACTCAGTCAATCTCATTGGTCAGTTAATTTATTCATCACTCAGTCAATCTCACTATTCAGTTATTGATCTTGTGGATCGCATTTTCAACATTGTTAACTTGTTCAAGATAATCATTTCGGGAATTTCATCAAATAATCATGTTAACTCACTTGATCCTTCATGCGATCTTATCATATTCTGGTGTCATGTTGACGATCATTTTACTGCATTATTAATGTATTCATTGTGACAAGTGTGTATGCTCATTATTATCATTCCGTGACGTAATCATAATGCGATATTCATGCGGGACCTATAATTATCATGTGACTTTCCTACTCCAGTATGGATATAGATGTCAGAGGCCGTGGTGCGGGCCAAAACCCGGGATCTCGTATGAATACCCGCACGAACGCGAGGGATAATCAGTCCTTTCGTTGTTGTTCATTCATTCATATAATTCATTCATCATACACCAATCATGTTAAGACTTGTCATTATGAAACTAATCATTCAATTCACAAGGAACAACGGTTCCAATCACTTCATTGAGCTATCACTCATTACGTTATTAATTCACCTAGGTGAGTCATTCTTAATCCTTGTCGGATTTATAGTCATTTATCACTCATCATTTATTTTAGTCACTCTCATTCTCATGACCTTCCGGGATCATATTTAGCGGTGAGATCAGATTTGGGTATTCCTTGAATCGATGAGGTCGAGGGGATCGACGATCGGGAGGATATCGATGTTGGGCACATTTGAGATGTAGCATTGGTTAGTAAATTTTTCCTATTGATATTGTACCCGACCGAGATGCCGTGATTTTTGGGTAATCGTTCATTGAGATTCGAGACGTTTAGTCGTGGGGACTTGGGCGTGCGATTGATATGGTTCCGAGGAATAATTGTGCAGTGCTGTTTTCAGATCATGATGAGTGGTTTATATCCCGAGATGTTTACCCTTAGTTTCAGGGACGAAACTCTTTTTAAGGGGGGGAGTATGTAATACCCGGATTTGGATTCACTATTATCATTCAGTAATTGTCACTCAGAAATTTTTTTCACTCAGTAATAATCATTCATCATTTATATTCATTCAACTGTGTTCACCGCTCGGCGTACTTTGGAATCGCATATCAGTTGCTATTCGTCATTCATCACTGTTTGAGATCGAGCCAATATTATTGTCATCATCATCATCATATTTTGGTATTTAGTTTGAGAGGTAGCACACGCTACGCATTCTTGTTAGCGCGTGCTAACGGAGTACAGATAGCGCACGCTATGGTTCATAATTAGCGCACGCTAGCGCAAGTGAGGCAGACAGTCCACAAGGTGCTGGGCTGATTTGGGAAATTCGTAGCGCACGCTACGAGTGGTAAGTAGCGTACACTAACTGTGCTGGTAACGCACGCTAAGTCACATTAGTAGGGCATGCTAACGCGAGCAAGGCAGAGGGCAGTAGGTTCTGGACTTCAGTTACTGGGTATCAGGCATCAGTTAGCGCACGCTAACATTTTGGGTTAACGCACGCTATCGGCAAGTTGTTAGCGCACGCTGCCAAGTTCGTAGCGCACGCTAACGAGGCAGTCAGGGATCACTGGACTGCCCAGTAAACCGGTAGCGCACGCTAAATATCAGGTCATAGCGTGCGCTAAACTGGGTTACTATATAATGGATAGCTCAGTCCAGATTCGTCATTTCTTCATTTCTTCTCCTCCTTCCGTCGGTTTTGGGCGATTTTGGATGTTTTGGAGAGATCTTTTCGAGCTGCATTCACCTATCATCATTTTCAAGCTCCTTAGTCGGATTAATCATCATTTAATCAGTTTCATCACTCCAAATCAAGGTAAATTTTCATTGAATCTTGAATTTCGGGATTTGAAGGTTTTATTCCCGATTTCTTCGAGTTAGGTTGCTTTTATGTTGGAATATGTTAGATATGGATTATCTATCTTGGATACTTGTATTCTTACGGATTCATTGGTGTAATTTTCGGAATTTGTGAATCATTGAGGAATTTTTCAAGAAACCCTTGGTGTTGACTTTGGAATTTTTGGGGGTTTCGACTAGATGTTGTTGAAATCCCAATTTAAGTATTCCTATTGGATTATTGATATTATTCATGAGGTTTTTTTGGATTTAATCATTCATTGGAGATTGGTTTTCGATATAATTGAGTTTTGGTTGTAAACAATTGGGGATTGTTTACAACGTGTTTGTTAAAATGCCCCAATGAGTTTCGGGTAGTTTTGTATCGACCTTTTTGAGTTGATTTTGATTATACATGGATATGTATATTAAGGGAATCATTGGTATTTATGTTGTTCAAGGTTTTTCGAGCGGCCGACATTTTCATTAAGGACGTTGATCGTAGAAGACTTTCTCGCCTTTGGTTTGAGGCAAGTTTTATACTTGTACTAGTCAATGAGATTAATGGCATCACATATGTGTGTTAATATGTTGTATCATTCCGAGACTTAGTATCTTCATGAGTTCATTGATATTAAGGGATCGTTCGATACGATACTCTTCGGCAATTATGCCAAATGTTTATTAATGTTATTAGCGATGGCCGGTCCGCGGTATCGATGTAACATTTATTGTTGTGGATATGGATGTCGAATTAAGACATTATTGTAATCATTGTTATTCATGTGAAGTGCCTTATCATTAATGCTGTATTGGCCTAATAAAGGCATTAGCGTATTCTTTCCTCATCTTCGTCGTCGGTAACCGATTAAAGGTGTCGGGGCATCTTTCGTATCATTGTTATCGATTGACCATTCTAAGGTAATCGAGGTATTCAATCATTCATTATATCATGGTTATCGATTGACCGTTCTAAGGCAATCGAGGTATTCAATCATTCATTATATCATTGTTATCGATTGACCATCCTAAGGCAATCGAGGTATTCAATCATTCATTGTATCATTGTTATCGATTGACTGTTCTAAGGCAATCGAAGTATTCAATCATTCATTGTATCATTCTTACTGATTGGCCATTCTAAGGCAATCGAAGCGCTCAGTCATTCATTGAATCATCCGCTGCATCATTGTTATCGGTTGGCCATTCTAAGGCAATCGAGGTATTGAATTGGGACTTTCGAGGACGGTGCCCATCCGTGAGTTACTATCATTGTGTTGTCCGACTCAAGGCAGCACACTATCATTCTTGTGATTTCGGTAGTCTTTGAATCGTTGCCGTTTGTGGTTAATTGTGTTTTGGAGGCTAGTCTCGGCTAGTGCTTATGGGGTAAGTTTGGTGGGGCCTGAACCTTCGCGGTTGTTTCCCCTAACACCTATAGATCAGTAGGTCAACGGCCATTGGATGGTTTCATTATGGGGTACGTTTGGTGGGGCCTGAACCTTCGCGGTTGTTTCCCCCAACACCTATAGATCAGTAGGTCACCGGCCATTGGATGGTTTAATTATGGGGTAAGTTTGGTGGGGCCTGAACCTTCGCGGTTGTTTCCCCCAACACCTAAAGCTCTGTAGGTGAACGGCCATTGTATGGTTTCATTTTGATACGGCTTCGTGCCGTGGCTTCGGCCTTCACTATTACAGCTTCGGGCTGTTTTGGTTCATCTTCATGTAAGTCATTGTGATTCATATTTAATTCAGTTCTGGTATGGTTCTTCTTCGTGTAAGTCATTGTGATTCATATTTAGTTCAGTTTTGGTTTGGTTCATCTTCGTGTAATTCATTGTGGTGTTCTGTGTCGCTGATTTGCCGTTGGGCACGTATACTTCAACATATTGAGCAGGTATTGATCATATGCCGTGAGCATAGTGTTTCACGAATGCTCGGTTCTTATCTTGGTTTGTGAGCATCTCGTACTATTATTATCATTGTACCGTTTCATTCTGCTATTGGATGCATATCATGTTATACATGTATTTGATGTTCATTATCTGGATGACTTACCCCGTGGGTCCGGAACATGTTTTCATATTTTCGGTGCTTGCGAGGAGAGAGTTGAGACACAGGACATGACGTTGGCGACGAGGCATTCGAGCGATACTAGTCCGGGTTGTGCATGTTGGTTAGTCAGTTGGAGTGTACTCCAGTTTATCAGTCGTTGTCATTATGTATTACCCGAGCAAGGCTCGAGGGTGTTGTTGTATTTTCATCTTGGCCATGTAGGCCCATCATTGTCATTGAAATTCTTTATCAGAATATTGTGTCGGGTATCATAGTAGGGACTGTGATCTCCCTTATTGATTTATTTATTGTAGTTTTTGTCATGTTCGCCTAGTGGATCTCCTGGCGTGGGGTCCACGGCACTGTAATAACCCAATAGGATTTGGGGGTGTTACATACGGAACAAGCCTTGGAAGACTACTCATGGATCAATGCAATGCAAGAAGAGCTTAACCAGATGGAAAGGAACAATGTTTGGGAACTAACAGACAGACCAGATCACAAGAAGGTTATTGGCACCAAATGGGTGTACAAGAACAAATGCGATGAAGATGGAGCTGTTGTTAGGAACAAAGCCAGACTTGTTGCTAAAGGCTATGCACAATGTGAAGGAATAGATTTTGATGAAACTTATGCACTTGTTGCAAGATTAGAAGCCATCAAACTATTCCTTGCATATGCAGCATTTAAAGATTTTGAAGTCTACCAAATGGATGTGAAGAGTGCCTTTCTAAATGGAATTCTAGAAGAAGAAGTCTATGTGGAGCAACCCCCGGCATTTGTCAAAGGAGACAAAGTCTACAAGCTTCTAAAAGCTCTATATGAACTTAAGCAGGCACCAAGAGCATGGTATGAAACCTTATCTGTATTTCTTGAGAAAAATGGTTTCAGCAAAGGAAAAGTAGACAAGACTCTATTTAGAGTACAGCATGAAAGCCACATATTACTAGTTCAAATATATGTAGATGATATCATATTTGGCTCAACCAATCCGAAGCTATGTGAGAAGTTCTCAAACCTCATGCAAGGAGAATTTGAGATGCGTATGATGGGAAAAATGAATTTCTTTATTGGTTTGCAAGTTAAGCAGATGGAAAATGGAATTTTCATCAACCAAGCCAAATATACCAGAGATTTAATCAAGAGATTTGGAATGGAATCAGCCAAACCAGCAAGAATCCCTATGAGCACAAGCACACACCTAGATGCAGATGAAGAAGGCATATCAGTGGATTCAACCCACTCCAGAGGAATCATGGGATCACTTCTTTATCTGACTGCAAGCAGGCCAGACATTTGATATGATGTAGGAGTATGTGCACGATTTCAATCCAAACCCAAGCAGTCACACCAGGAAACAGCTAAGAGGATCATTAAATATCTTAAGTCTACCATTAATGTTGGATTATGGTATCCTAAAGATAACAACTTCGAGCTATCAGGATATTCAGATGCAGACTTCGCAGGATGCAAAATTAATAGGAAGAGCACTAGTGGAACGTGCCAATTCCTAGGAACCAGACTGATATCGTGATTTAGCAAGAAGCGTGTATCTAACTCTATATCAACAACAGAGTCAGAATACCTAGCTGCAGGTAGTTGTTGTGCCAGATCTTATGGATCAGACAACAACTAAGGGACTACAACATCATTGTAAATGAAGTCCCAATATGGTGCGAAAACAATAGTGTAATTTCAATAACCAACAACCCAGTATTGCACTCCAGGACGAAGCACATTGATGTTAAACATCAATTTATAAGAAACCATGAGCTTAACAAGAGAGTCAGAGTAGAAAGAGTCAGCACAGAATACTAGATTACTGACATATTCACCAAACCTTTACCAGAAGAAAGGTTTTTGGAGCTGAGCAGGGAACTTAGATTACTAGATTGGGAATCTAGTACAGATGAGAAAGCTAGCTGAAGCAGATCAGACAAAGGACATACTAAGCTGACCACAAGCATCAGATCCCACCTGAAGGAGAGAAGGAGAGTTACGTGATGCAGAGCAGTCAAACAGTCGAACAGTCAACCAGCTAAGTTCTCTATCCCTGACTGACTCTTGAATATTAAATTTTTATTTATCTACACGTGGCAACTACACATTCACACGACCTTCACAATGACCAATTAAATCCAACCGTCATTTTTCAAATTTTCAAAAGCTGGACCACCGATTAATTTAATTTAAATTTTAAAATCTCAAAAGGTGGACCACCGCTTAAATAAATGAATATTATATTCAAAACGTCGTTTCACTTTTCTATTTAAAGATGTAAAAATCATTTCAACTTTACCTTCTTCAAGCTTTCAAACCCTATTTTTCAAAAGCAGAAATCCTTTCGAACTTTCAATACACTCAGAAAAATTTTCTTGTGCAGAAATGGAATCGTACTTCGAAGGAGTTAATCTGAAGGCCGTCAAAGACCATATTATCTTTAGTCTGGTGGTCGATTTCGAGGGGATGCTCGAATCAAATCTGGACAACGACGTGTATCACATTATCAGATCCATGAAGATGAATGGGATTTACCCATTCCTGAGCATCAGCCCCAAATTCCTTTACAAGGATGCGGTTATCGCATTTTTCAAGGAGGCCGTAGTGCTGGAATCGGGCATCAAGAGCTCGGTTTTCGGAGAAGCAGTAACAATCACTCCGCATACTATCGGAGAGGTCTTCATGATGAAATCTCGAGGCGTGGCCGTAGAGGCATTGAAGAAGAATGCAACCGATACCTGGATGGAAATCAAGGGTCTTGACCATCCGTCAAAATTGAAGTTAACTGCGAAGAGGAGTGAGCTTCGGAAGGAATATCGCTATGCATTGGATCTCACCAACAAAATAGTGATGGGTATGGCTGGCAGCTACGATCAGTTGTTATCAGCCAAGTTTACAGTTATGGGAGCCCTAATTCAGTCTGAGCTAATTGACTGGGTAGACTACATCTACAGACAATTGGTGCATGAAGTGAATAAAGTCCAATGGTTAGATGATGAGAAGAGGTTCAAAACCAAGCTGGCCTTTGGGACACAGATTAGTTGGATTCAGGAGCATTTAGGCGTGGCGAAGGGAAATGCAGATCCCTTTCACTTCAACAAAAGACTTGGTCACCTAGACCAAGAAACTCTGAGAAGACTGGGCAGTGAAAGGAAAGCAACCAAAATACTGGAGAAAATGCCTAGTAAGCCTACACCCTACAGATATCCCTCAAGCTCAGACGAGTCTGATGGAGACCAAGCTGCAGATCAGTCTGATTCGGATTCAGACAACACCACACTAGCCCTACGTTTCAAGAGAAGGGGACCAGCCCTTGGAGAGCCATATTCGATCCAATCTTCACCTGAACCCTCCCCCAAGAGGCCCATGCGTCTAATTTTTGAGGAGGAAGAGCAGCTAGATCACCTATCTGCACCTGAACCTGCCCCTGTAGATCTCAGATGCAGATCATCACTACACCAGTTCCTATCCCTATCCAACCAAATCTTGTTTCTAAAGTATTTCCTCTGCTCACTCTGCCAGACATAACTAAGGAAAATGAAGCTGATCTTGTGATCAATATTCCTGAGGCAGGATATTCTCTAAATTTGCTGGACACCAATCCTTTGGGGCTAACTGTGGAACAACTCCAAGAGGTAAAACAAAAAGCCCTTCAAGTGTCTTTCATTAATATCTATGATACTTTAAATAATTATAGAAAACAGTAGCTGGGATCTTCCCCAGGCTACAGATCCGCTTCTCATGAATTTCTGCCATGAGACTGACATCTTTTTAATGCTCAAACCAAACTGGTTTTTGTCCAATTTTAAAACAAATATGGACAAATGTGTTTATTTTATAATGGAAAGTGTCCTGGCTGGCACTATTCCTGGTGATGGGAGTGGGAGTGGAGAGAAGAGCATAAGAATTAAAGAAGTTGAAAAAGAAGTATATGAGAAGAAAGAAGAAGAACAAGAAGAAAAAATTATAGTTGAAGAAAAAGGAGAAGAAGTGAGACCGGAGGAAGAAGAAAATATTGAAGTTGAAAAACATTCTGGTGAATGAGAGGATGAAAAGATAGAATAATTGGTGGAGGAAGAAGAAGAATAAGAAGAAGAAGAAGAAGAAGAAGAAGAAGGAGAAGAGGTTGAGCAAAAAGAAAAAGATGATGATAATGATAAGGAGGATGAGGAAGAAGAAGATAAGGAGGAAGAAAAGGAAGAAGAAGAAAAAGAAGATGAAGGAGACAGAGAAGATGAGCCTAAGGCACCTAATCAAGCCTCCAGCTCAGACAAGTCCAAAGACGAGGATGATAGATCGGGGACTCCTGAACAAACCCCAGGTGATCAGCCTCCTGCAGACAGGTGTCTGCACATAAGCAGGTCCATCAACCGACCTGCAGCTGCAGAAGGAGCTGGCGACAATTCTCCACAGGCAACACCTATCTCAACTAAGATGGCTGACCTGATCAAAGCTCTAGTCAGAGAAACTGTTGACCAGCTCATTGCAACTGAGATCAAACCTGACCTTCAGACCATCAATGCTAAAATTGATACCCTACTGCAGAGGAATGTCCCTCAACCTCCTCCTCCTACAAACTCCAGAATGCCCATTGGCATGACAGACTGGATGCACAAAGTTGAGCAGCAATTAACTATGTTAGTTGATGCTGGAAAAAAGGGGGAAGGAAGTAAACAGGAGGAAGTAACAGGTCAGAAACAGGCTGAGGTAGTAAGAGAGGAGCTCAGAACTAAGAAGAGGCAAGATATCCCCTTACTTGAAGCAGGGACATCTAGTCTAAAAAGGAAGGAAGTAGCTGCTCCTGATGAAGTTGAAGACCAGCCTGCCTTGAAGACAAGAAGGACCAGGCAAGGAGAAGAGCCAAGATATGAATGAGAGGGCAAACAACTGTGGCACATTGAAGAGTTCTTACCTAAAGAGTTCATGACTGTTTGGGCAGATGCCAAGAAGGAGTTCACAGAAAAGTACTATCTCTGGGAGATACTCCATGACAAAGAAAGCTCCTCCCTATAGATTTTCATCAATTATATGAACACCAGATGGCCAGCCCTTTGGAAGATCCAACTAAAATATGCAGCCAACTCTATGATCCCTCCATTCAGAACAGAAGATCCTCCTACTCGATTGGACGATGAACTGGATGAGCTAGCTTTGCAGGAAGAGATCAGAGCATTGTGCGAGAAAAATAACTTCTCAACCACAGATGAGCAGGAATTTGCCTCCCAGATTATCAAAAGAAAATATGGTCTTGCACCTATCAAGAAGAGACCAATTGGTGTAAAGCTCTTTAGGGCTCCCAAGCAAATTGTCCGCAGAGGCAGATAGGACATTTGATTGTACTTGTACTTTTATGTAATCTCTGTTTTTAGAAGTTCTTATAATCTTCTGTATTTTGTTTGATCATTTAAAGCCTATGTACCTGTAAACAATTCAGAAAATTATATAAATATTCATTTGAATGACAACCTCTAGTTGTCTCAAAACAAAAACTGATTTTAGTTTGTGTCTTGCACTTGATTATGTGCATACCTGTTCTTCATTTGAATAATTTGCTTAAGTTTTGCCATCATCAAAATAGGGGGAATTTGTTAGGAATACTTGTTAGATTTTGATGATGTCATCCTTGTATTTCTTTATTCAAATGTATGTTAATTACTTGGCAAAATGTAAAGAAGAACCAAATGAGTATCTTCTATAGGCCAAAATTATGTTAAGTTAGAAACTTGGCAAAATGTAAAGAAGAACCAAATGAGTATCTTCTATAAGCCATATAAGTTAGGATTAATTCGGCTAAAATAAGTTCATCAGAGAACTTTCGGTCAGACAAGCAACATCAGAGAGGTCTGACCAAACACTACAAAAAGCCGAGTTGCAGACAAGTGAGAATCAGAGAAGTTCTTGTCAACAATTTTATCAGAGAGGTTTGACCAGACTGGAGTCAAGTGATCAGATGGAGTCCAAGTCATCTGAAGTTTGACCACCAGATCAGTCAAGTTTATCAGGTCAGAAGACTTCAGACAAGTCGGCATATCAGAGAAGTCATCATCGGAGAAGTCCAACAACAGAGAAGGTTGACTGCATATCAGACAGATTGACCTAAAAAGATCAGATAAGTTCCATCTGTGTAATCAACCAAGTAATCTAGTCCACGTCAGCATGCGTTGAAAAGTCAATAATTACGGAAAGTCACATGCGGGCGATAAGAGACAGACTGGAGAGATTCCCAGAAAGACATGAATTAAATAATTCATCAAGACCCACCTCTGAAGACTTTAAGCATATTAAAATCAAAATATTCGGCGCCATCACATGAAAGTCTTCACAACGGTCGGAAATAGATTAAAATAAGGGAATACAGTCTTGCAACGTTTGGAAAGAAAAACAAAGAAGTCTATTTCTCCAACGGACGAATTTGTTACAGATTTGTAACGGCTATGAAGAGAAGCTCAAAGATCTACATCTATAAATACCTGAAGATTTGAAGTTGAGCAGTACGATGCGAAGAACACTCTCAAGCAATTAAATCAATCAAAGCAATCAAGCGAACTATAGCATCGTAAAGAGCAAGAGATCACAGTTCATATACGAAGAAGCTCTTAGTTGTAGAAGACAACCCACTCGTGTCTTAAAACTTGTGTTCGGGGTACTTCACTGGTTGAAGTTGCGCGACTGATAGGCATCCAATAATTTGCAGCTCAAGTGGTGCTAGGCAGTCAAGAAGGAGTTACAACGACAGGATTTCCACTGGTTGGAAGTTGTTGTAGCTAAGTTGTAGAATCACTGTAATCTTTATCACTGGTTGGAAATTATATTGGATTCATCTCCAACTGGTTTGGAGAAAAGTGGATTAGTAGATGATTACCCCACCTCTGAGACCACTATATATTGCCTGCGTATTTTATTACTTTAGCATCATACTTACCTGCTGCATACATACTTAACTTTTCCATTGTTTAGGTATTTACTTTCGTCATCAGTTGACTTCCGCATACCTGTCTACAGACGACTTCAAGTCATCTGTACCTATCAGCTGAGAAACTCATCCCTCGGGAAAAAAGAGTTTCAATAAATCTATTCACCCCCCCTCTAGACTTATTCATGGACGACTTGTGACCTACAACATCATCACGTACTTCTAGAGTAACAACCATAAAACCGAAAAGTTGAAAAGCGAGAGTCACGTCTTGAGTACATTTGTAGACCTCATTTGAGTTTAAAAATCGTGTTTTGGAAACTTATAATACGAGATGACAATGAAATATCAGTAGCTTGAATTCCCCTAAAAAACTAATTTCCACCTTGATGTCGTCGCACGAAAATCAAACTTTTCCTTCTTTGGAAGATGTTTTAAAATAAAATTACGTGACTCCCCAAAACATTTAAAGCTTTAAAATACCATACTGATGAATTTTCCTTGCGTAACTACACCAAAGTCATTACTCTTGTAAAAACAATTTAGGCAACAGTATAAATATACATACACACAGACACCACTTTTCATTCTAGCACAATACGAGAAGCAAACAAGCATGGATCACATAACCATAAGTAACATTTAAACTTTACCCCGAAATACCGAATCATACAACTAGCTCCTGCGGCTCGAGACACAACATGAAGCAGGGGAGACTTACATCCACAGATTGCACGAAGATGATGGTTGCACCTTGATACTAATCACGACCGACACCTCAGACGACGCATCGCGACATGACTCAGCCAGACAAAATCCGACAAGACCGGACAGGACAAGACTCGACAACACACAATTCGACTCGACAGCCTAGGTTTCTGCAACCTAAGCTCCGATACCGTATTCTGTAACACCCCCAAACCACTCGGGAATAATACAGTGCCGTAGACCCTCTCCGTGAGGATTTACCAGGCTAATTACAAAAACAATACATCATATTACTTGCCGACATGGCTAAATAATGAAACATTTGACCGAATTTGTCTTCTACCATAACATACACATCAAACATACATAATTATTTCCCACTTCTAAGACCCACGCAGGGGTTAGAATGCATCAACATTCCCATAAGATGGGAAGATACCACAACGGAAAGACAAGACAACAAGACTTTACTAAAATACTCAACACTGGTCTTCATGTGATTAGTATCGTTGTGTTCCATCATCCTTCGTACCGATCTTAGTGATTCGCTCCCCAGCAACCTGCAAGTACCTGGACGCAATACAGACATCCACCCCCCGAATACTCGGGGGTTAGCAAAACTCCACTGTTTTTCTAGTGCAAGTATATAATAACTCGATTAATTCCACAATTCAACCCAACGAAGACTTCCTAAGATATTTCATTGGATACAATAGTTCAAACCGTAAAATTGAAATGAGACATGTAGACTCTTTGAAAATCATTTAAAAAGTCTCGGGAGTTTTAGAAAGACATTTTTGGCCAAATGAATCCTTAACTTATCAAAAACCACATAGGGCCACGGGCCAAAGAATTCTTTTTCCAGAATGCAAATCCGGTCACAAAACATGGGTCTACGACCCAATCATCCACATCACATACTCGAGTGAATAACCCAATGGTCAAACTCGATACACAACCAAACCACAATGCACGGAAATAATCACAGGTCCCGCATCCTTATGTCAAAAATATCTCAACCATGAAACAAATTAAATATGATGATATATGGGTGCCATTCTAGCCAAGTACCAAGACCTTACATATGATGTATCTCACACCGAGAATAAAAGCGTTGTGATATTCCGGAGATATCACAATTATCGAAAACAACAACATGCCATAATCATCATCACAAATCAAACTCCCGAGCTATACTGGCCCTGTACCTCTCGAGCAAGATACACACCCCAGAGACACCTTGTCAGGCCCTCCTTGGTGTATAGCCCAACCGAGTGATCCGTAGGGAAACGTAGCCTACCGGACCCCAGGGGACCCTCACTGGTTTTACTCGGCTCGCACACACTCAATCAACAAATGGCACAAATCACATTTACCAAAAACACATTCCCCCGAAGTACATCAAATGTAAATCAAGGTACTTGCTAGGAATGACCACTTAACCCGGCACATACTCACAACCAATATTATACAGCATCACATACTCATCAGTAAACACACATATCCACACACATACATGTAATACCCGGTTGTAATTCAGTCATTATCATTCAGTACTTATCATTGTGTAATTGTCACTCAGTAATTTTCACTCATTAATGATCATTTGTCACTCATATTCAATCATTGTATTCATCGTTCAGAGTAATTGTATCGTGTATCAATCGTCATTCATCATCAATCTAGTTGGAGTATCGTGCCGTGTTTATCATCGTTGTCATATTCATAGTTGTGCTGTGTGTGAGGAGTAGCACACGCTACGTACTCTCTTTAGATTGCGCTAATTGAGTACGGGTAGCGCACGCTACCTCTCAACACTAGCGCACGCTAGTATGTTTCAAGCAGGCAGTCCAGAAGGCACTGGACTGCAGTTGGGTTGTAAGTAGCGCACGCTACGAATGGTAAGTAGCGCGCGCTAGTAGGTCGGAGTAGCGCACGCTACGCAGTCGGTGTAGCGCGCGCTGAGGCCGGATCAGGCAGAGTCCAGTGACTACTGGACTGATTAGGAATAATTTCTAGCGCACGCTATGAGTATTATAGCGTACGCTAATCGGGGTTAGTAATGCACGCTGAATCCTGTGTGTAGCGCGCGCTACCGCGATCAGATCAGAGAACAGGAGGTTCTGGACTGCAATACTGGACATCAGATAATTCGTTAGCGCACGCTAACATTTTGAGTTAGCGCACGCTAAGTACATGGTCGTAGCGCACGCTACAAGAGGTACGTAGCGCATGATACCATTGCGAACAGAGGGTACTGGACTACCAAGTACACCCGTTAGTGCACGCTACGCACAGGAGCTAGCGCACGCTAACTGGGATTTGCTATATATTGGACAGTGCAGTCCATTTCGTCATTTCATCATCCCACTTCATTCCTTCGGTGGTTTTGGGCGATTCCGGGCGTTTTGGAGAGTGTTCTTCGAGGTGCAATTATCTTTCATCATCATCAAGCTTATAATTCAGATTAATCATCATTTCATCATCCTCATCACATCTAATCAAGGTAATAATCTCTTGGATCTAGAATTTTGGATTTTTGGGTTTTTCCTTCCGATTTCTTCGTATAAGCTTGGATTATTGTTGGAATATGTTAGATATGGATTATCTACCTTGGATAAATGTTTTCCTACGGATTATTCAGTATATATTTCGGATTTCATAAATTGTCGAGGTTTGATTCAAGAACACTTTGAGGTTGACTTTGATATTTTTGGGAGTTTTCGATTAGATGTTGTCGTTAACTCGAATTGTGGATTCCTATGGGATTATTGATATCATTGAAAGTGTTTTGATGGTTTGAAATACTCATTTTGGAGTTGGTTTTGATATATTCGGGACTTGGATATTATCGAAAGTTGTTTGGTTGCTAAGTGTTCGCTAGAATGCCTCAATGCGTTTGGATATTGTTGTATCGACGATTGAGTCGGTTATAATCGTGTTTGATTCGTATATTGAGCATTGTTGGTAATTGTCGTTCAAGGTTGTTCGAGCGACCGACATCCCTTTTTGGACGTTGTTCGAGGAAGGACTTTCTTCACCGGTGTTGTGTAAGTTAATTCTTACTCGGTTAAAAGGATTTTCATTCCTTTCGTTGTTGTTCATTCATAATCATAATTCATTCATAATGTATTAACCGTATTGAGACTTGAAATTGTCAATTAATAACTTCATTCACGAGGAACGACGGTTCCAATCATTTCATTGAGCTATCATTCATTTCACTATCATTTTATCTCGGTGAGTCATTCTTGACTTTGTCGGATTATTATTAATTATTATTCTTCATGGTCATTCTTGTTCATATGATCTTCTGGGCTCATATTGCGCGGCCGGGTGTGGATGTGTGGGATTTTTAGTCGGGCACGTGATGGTCATGTGTTGGGTTCACCGACACATTGGACTGTGCACACGGTAATGTACCTCCGTGAGACTAATTAGGTACAATGGCGGGTGTGTCCGGACATCCGTCTTGTGCACGTGCATATTCCATTACGGGTGTACTATGATGCCTCTCTTCAGCGTCATTTCATATTTGAGATATATCATGATTGTGTTTATTCAACTCTTGAGGATTTGTTGTTACGTATGGCCGGCCGTTGGGGATGTTGTTTTCAGGTCATGGCAAGGCTAAGG
The DNA here is from genome assembly GCA_033398695.1 of Orobanche coerulescens. Classification (NCBI taxonomy): domain Eukaryota; kingdom Viridiplantae; phylum Streptophyta; class Magnoliopsida; order Lamiales; family Orobanchaceae; genus Orobanche; species Orobanche coerulescens. The sequence goes on from CM065817.1 coordinate 10,371,336, forward strand.
CACGGGAAGAGAACGTTGACGGCGGAGAGTCCCAGTGATACTAGTAGGGGGCCCCAGTCCTTTCATTCACTCATGTTTTCTTTATTTTTATTTCCGCTGCAGACTTCCATTTGGATATTCATTTCATTCAGTGTTGTATATTTTATCTTCATATAAAATATACACGTATTCGGTATTATCTTTGGTGTTGTAATGAAACTCCTCATCAGAGTGATTGATGATATATTGTGGTTCGGTACTACAATTATATTATTTAATTCAATTAATTTTCATTCGCCTGGTGGGTCCCAGTCCGGGGTCCACGGCACTGTAATATCCGCCTTGTTGGGGTGTTACAGAGTTGGTATCAGAGCGTGGTTTTGAATACTACCTTCCGAGTCATGTCTCATTTGAAATTATCATTCATCAGACTAGTATCATTGGACTTTCGTGTCACGTGTGACCTGTGCAAGAGCCGAGCCCCTCAGACCAAAGAACAGTAAGATTTCTGACGCCATGGTATAATTTCTGGCAATAGAATCACTCATTCATCATTCAACAGTCAACAATCCTCTTTCATCATTTTCATTTTTGATCAAGTCGATCATGTTAATTCATTAATCACTCAGTTCATACCATTGTTCAGTTGTTGATCTTGAGGATCATATCATTAATCTTGTCAACTTGTTCAAGATAATCATTTCAAGAATTTCATCACATAATCACGTCACTCGAGTTGATCATTCATGTAATCATTGTGTTGGAGCGCGTATGCTCATTCTCATCATTTCATAATATAATCGTAATGTGATATTCATGCGAGATATATAATCATCATATGACTTTCCACTTCAGTATGGAAAGAGCTGGCAGAGGACGCGGGGGAAGAGGTCGTGGTGTGGGCCGAAACCCGAGAGCTCCTGTGAATATATGCGCTAATGCAAGGAATAATGCTAATTCCTTGAGCAGTGACGCTGCCACTCATTCACCTGGACGTAATCATTCACTATCAGGGAGTCGTACCCGGGACATATCTCAGTCAGAAGGTGTTCGGGTTGATCCACTCGCTTTTATGCAGGGCATGATGGCCCAAATGACTCAGATGGCACAACTGATGGAGACGATGCAAAACTCAACTACTCAAAATCAACAGGCTCCTCCGCCGCCACCTCAGAGGCAAGAGAGGGGTGTGAGCAGTATCATTGGCGACATCTCTCGCCAGAGACCACCTACCTTCGAGGGCTCATCTGAGCCGGCGGATATCATTCACTGGCTTGAGCATTTCTAGAAACTGTTTGCTATGGCGGACTGTCCTGAGGTACACAAAGTTTTAGTTGCGGCTTACTATCTTGCTAAGGGCGCACATTCATGGTGGTTATCGTTGAAGCCCACTGACGGATCTTGTACATGGGATCAATTCAGGACTCTCATGATGAAGAGGTATTATCCGGCCCCACTCAGGGAGGCCAAGTTGTCAGAATTACTCACTTCCGACCTCTCAGCGGACGATGATGTTCTCGCTGTCGCCGAGAAATTTCCGGAGCTTTTTCCGTTCGCCTCGTCCATTATTCACTCTGAGGCAGACAAGATCAAGTATTTCAGCAAGAGGTTGAAGCCTCGTATGCGGATGCAGTTGCTTAATCACAATTGCACTACTCTGGCCGAATTCATTGAGAAAGCTCTTACTTATGAGCTTACTGCTAAGGAGATTGCTAAGCAACAACCTTCATCTGCTGGCAAGAAGTCTAAGAATCGTAATCAGTCTGAAGGCAGTCAGGCCACTTTCAAGAAACCTCGTGCGGGATCTACTTTTTCTGAGCGACCTCCTATGGCGCCTAGACCCGTGGAATCTCAGTCACGAGCGGACAGTTCGACCATCACCTGTTTCAACTGTGAAGAACAGGGTCATTTCAGCACCAAGTGTCCGAGGCAGGCTGTCACGTGCCACAACTGTGGGATTGCTGGGCATAAGGCCCGTTTTTGCCGAAGAGACTCTAAACCTACTCCGGCGTCATCTCAGGCCCCGAGACATTCAGCGGTGCAGAATCAGGCCACTCAGTCCGCGTCGTTCAAGATGATAGGAGCAAATAAAGGCGGAGCCAAGAGCTATCAGACGGGAGCGTCCGGTTCGGGGGCCGGCAAGCCCCGAATTTATGAGATGAAGAAGACCGACGATCCAGAGGCCCGGATGATCTCAGGTACACTCGATATCCTATGTCAACCTGTATGTACCCTTTTTGATACCGGTGCATCGTATTCATTCATTTCCGAGTCATGTTTGAGTAGACTACGTCTGGGTAGTGCTACTAGTTGTGAGCCTTATGTCATTGGTCTACCTGACGGTAGAAGAATTATCGGAAATTGTGAGATTCAGGATTGTCCGATTCAGCTTCATGGCCGTGATTGGTTAGAAGACCTAATCGTGGTAGATTTACCGAGAGATGACGTCATTCTAGGTATTGATTGGATGGATCGTTACGATGCCGTCATTAGTGTCCGTAAGCGTATGGTCACTATCCTTTCAGACGATGGGGTCGAATGTGTATTTCAGGGAGGTAATCCTAGCTGTTCTGGGAGAGACATCAACTTGATGAAAGCAGTGAGATTACTCAGTCAGGGGTGTGTCGGTTATTGGTGCTATATGACCAAGACCGAGAAACCATCAGTAATGTTGACGGATATTCCTATAGTGAGAGAATATGCCGATGTATTTCCAGACGAGTTACCTGGTTTGCCTCCACATAGAATTCACGATCGAGTTGGAGCCCGGTACGTCCCCAATATTGAAGGCACTGTACCGGATGGCTCCAACCGAAATGCAGGAGTTGAAGAATCAATTAGAGGATTTGACCGAGAAGGGTTATATCCGACTGAGTGCGTCCCCATGGGGAGCACCAGTGCTATTTGTCAAGAAGAAGGATGGTTCGTTCTGCTTGTGTATTGATTACCGGGAACTGAACCGGGTGACGATCAAGAATAAGTATCCTCTACCCCGTATCGATAATCTTTTGGACCAACTTCAGGGAGCTTCAGTATTTTCCAAGATCGACTTAAGATCTGGATATCATCAGTTGCGAATTCGAGAGTCGGATATCGCAAGGACGGCGTTCCGAACACGCTATGGTCATTATGAGTTTGTGGTAATGCCGTTTGGGTTAACTAATGCACCTGCGATATTCGTGGAGTTAATGAATCAGGTTTTCATCGACTATTTGGATCAGTTCGTGGTTGTCTTTAGTGACGACATTCTAATTTATTCTCGTGACCGGGAGGAGCACGAGTTTCACCTTCATCAGGTGCTCGACGTGTTGAGACGAGAGCAGCTTTTTTGGAAAGTTTTCCAAATGTGAATTATGGATGTCCGAAGTGACGTTTCTCGGACATGTAATTGCATCAGACGGAGTTCGTGTCGACCCTTAGAAGACGGAGGCTATCCGAGATTGGCTACCTCCGAAGAATGTTAAGGAAATCCGAAGTTTCCTCGGGTTAGCTGGTTATTATCGGCGATTTGTTGAAGGATTTTCTAAAATCGCTCAACCCATGACGAACCTTTTAAGGAAAGATAAGAAATACACGTGGTCCGATGCGTGTCAACAGAGTTTTGAGGAACTCAAGAGCCGGTTAATTTCAGCACCCGTCCTTTCTTTACCGCAAGGGACGGAAGGATTTGTGGTTTATAGTGATGCGTCCGGACAGGGTCTCGGATGTATACTAATGCAGAACGGGAAAGTTATTGCTTATTCTTCACGACAGCTGAGACCTTACGAGGTTAATTATCCGACTCATGACCTGGAGCTAGCAGCTGTGGTATTCGCATTGAAGATTTGGCGTCATTATCTTTATGGCATTACCGGTCAGATATTCACCGATCATAAGAGTTTAAAGTATATATTTACTCAGAAGGAGTTAAATATGCGACAGAGATGGTGGTTGGAACTAATCAAAGATTATGACATTGAGATACTTTACCACCCAGGCAAGGCGAACGTTGTCGCCGACGCCTTGAGTCGTAAGTCCGTTTAGGAGCAAATGCTTGCTCGATTAACAGTTCAGAAGGAACTTCAGCAGGAATTTCTGAGACCCGAGATCGAGGTCTGGTTACAGCGAGTACAAGGGCAACTTTGTACGTTAGAGATTTCCTCGCCACTTGAGGAGGCGATCAGGGAGAATCAGGGTTCTGACCCATTTTTGTTGCGCATTCGAGATGATGTGACTCAGGGGAAAGCCCCTGGATTTGTGGTCCACGAGGATGGACTTTTGCGATTTAAAAATCGGTTGTGCGTACCGGCGAATGACGAGTTGAAAAACTCGATTTTGAGAGAAGCTCATGCTACCCCTTATTCCGTTCATCCGGGGTCTAGCAAGATGTATAAAGACTTGAAACAAAATTACTGGTGGAGTAATATGAAGCGAGAAGTCGCGAAATTTGTTTCGAGATGTTTGACCTGTCAGCAAGTCAAGATAGAGCATCAGCGACCAGTGGGTATGCTGAAACCTCTCCCTATTCCAGAGTGGAAGTGGGAGGATATTTCAATAGACTTCATCACGAGTTTGCCGACGAGTCGTCGTGGCATGAATACAATCTGGGTAATTGTGGACCGCTTAACTAAATCAGCTCATTTCCTTGAGATTAAGGATATGTGGGGTCCCGAGAGACTTGTCCAGTTGTTTATCAAAGAGATAGTGAGACTACACGGCACTCCTAAAAGTATCGTTTCCGATCGTGACGGACGATTCGTGCCACATTTTTGGAAATCATTCCATCGTGCTATGGGAACTCAGCTTAATCTCAGTACAACTTTTCATCCTCAGTCCGACGGACAATCAGAGAGGACTATTCAGACCTTGGAGGACATGTTGAGGGCATGTGTTCTCGATTGGAAAGATGATTGGAAGCCCAACTACCATTGATCGAGTTCACATATAATAATAGTTGGCATGCTTCGATTAAGATGGCACCTTACGAGGCCTTGTACGGTCGTCGTTGTAGATCTCCTTTGTGTTTGGATGACTTATCAGAATCAATCGGCACCGAGCCCGATATGCTTATACCCGCCCGTGAGAAGGTAGCTTTGATCAGGAGTCGTTTGTTGACCGCTCAGAGTTGACAGAAATCTTATGCAGATAACCATCGTCGGCCATTAGATTTTGAGACAGGTGACCATGTTTTGGTCAAGGTATCCCCGAGTCGAGGTATCTTCCGTTTTGGGAAGAGGGGAAAGTTGAGTCTGAGATTCATTGGACCGTTTGAGATTTTGGATCGAGTAGGCGAGTTAGCTTATCGATTGGCCTTACCTCCGGCATTGAGCCGAATTCATAATGTGTTTCACGTATCTCAGTTACGGAAGTATGTTGCCGACCTGAGTCACATACTTCAGTTCGACGAAATCGAGATCGCCGATGATCATTCATATGAGGAGCGTCCTATACGAGTCTTAGAGCGGAAAATCAAACAACTAAGGAACAAGACGATTCCTTTAGTGAAAATCTAGTGGTCTATACACGGAGTCGAAGAGGCTACTTGGGAAACCGAGGATAGTATGCGGGAGAGTCATCCCAAGTTGTTTGACCCTTAGTTTTGGGGACGAAACTCTTTTAAGGGGGGTGTATGTAATACCCAGTTGTAATTCAGTCATTATCATTCAGTACTTATCATTGTGTAATTGTCACTCAGTAATTTTCACTCATTAATGATCATTTGTCACTCATATTCAATCATTGTATTCATCGTTCAGAGTAATTGTATCGTGTATCAATCGTCATTCATCATCAATCTAGTTGGAGTATCGTGCCGTGTTTATCATTGTTGTCATATTCATAGTTGTGCTGTGTGTGAGGAGTAGCACACGCTACGTACTCTCTTTAGATTGCGCTAATTGAGTACGGGTAGCGCACGCTACCTCTCAACACTAGCGCACGCTAGTATGTTTCAAGCAGGCAGTCCAGAAGGCACTGGACTGCAGTTGGGTTGTAAGTAGCGCACGCTACGAATGGTAAGTAGCGCGCGCTAGTAGGTCGGAGTAGCGTATGCTACGCAGTCGGTGTAGCGCGCGCTGAGGCCGGATCAGGCAGAGTCCAGTGACTACTGGACTGATTAGGAATAATTTCTAGCGCACGCTATGAGTATTATAGCGTACGCTAATCGGGGTTAGTAATGCAGGCTGAATCCTGTGTGTAGCGCGCGCTACCGCGATCAGATCAGAGAACAGGAGGTTCTGGACTGCAGTACTGGACATCAGATAATTCGTTAGCGCACGCTAACATTTTGAGTTAGCGCACGCTAAGTACATGGTCGTAGCGCACGCTACAAGAGGTACGTAGCGCATGATACCATTGCGAACAGAGGGTACTGAACTACCAAGTACACCCGTTAGTGCACGCTACGCACAGGAGCTAGCGCACGCTAACTGGGATTTGCTATATATTGGACAGTGCAGTCCATTTCGTCATTTCATCATCCCACTTCATTCCTTCGGTGGTTTTGGGCGATTCCGGGCGTTTTTGAGAGTGTTCTTCGAGGTGCAATTATCTTTCATCATCATCAAGCTTATAATTCGGATTAATCATCATTTCATCATCCTCATCACATCTAATCAAGGTAATAATCTCTTGGATCTAGAATTTCGGATTTTTGGGTTTTTCCTTCCGATTTCTTCGTATAAGCTTGGATTATTGTTGGAATATGTTAGATATGGATTATCTACCTTGGATAAATGTTTTCCTACGGATTATTCAGTATATATTTCGGATTTCATAAATTGTCGAGGTTTGATTCAAGAACACTTTGAGGTTGACTTTGATATTTTTGGGAGTTTTCGATTAGATGTTGTCGTTAACTCGAATTGTGGATTCCTATGGGATTATTGATATCATTGAAAGTGTTTTGATGGTTTGAAATACTCATTTTGGAGTTGGTTTTGATATATTCGGGACTTGGATATTATCGAAAGTTGTTTGGTTGCTAAGTGTTCGCTAGAATGCCTCAATGCGTTTGGATATTGTTGTATCGACGATTGAGTCGGTTATAATCGTGTTTGATTCGTATATTGAGCATTGTTGGTAATTGTCATTCAAGGTTGTTCGAGCAACCGACATCCCTTTTTGGACGTTGTTCGAGGAAGGACTTTCTTCACCGGTGTTGTGTAAGTTAATTCTTACTCGGTTAAAAGGATTTTCATTCCTTTCGTTGTTGTTCATTCATAATCATAATTCATTCATAATGTATTAACCGTATTGAGACTTGAAATTGTCAATTAATCACTTCATTCACGAGGAACGACGGTTCCAATCATTTCATTGAGCTATCATTCATTTCACTATCATTTCATCTCGGTGAGTCATTCTTGACTTTGTCGGATTATTATTAATTATTATTCTTCATGGTCATTCTTGTTCATATGATCTTCTGGGCTCATATTGCGCGGCCGGGTGTGGATGTGTGGGATTTTTAGTCGGGCACGTGATGGTCATGTGTTGGGTTCACCGACACATTGGACTGTGCACACGGTAATGTACCTCCGTGAGACTAATTAGGTACAATGGCAGGTGTGTCCGGACATCCGTCTTGTGCACGTGTATATTCCATTACGGGTGTACTATGATGCCTCTCTTCAGCGTCATTTCATATTTGAGATATATCATGATTGTGTTTATTCAACTCTTGAGGATTGTTGTTCTGTGTAACTGACCCCGTTGGGGGATGTTGTTTTCAGGTCATGGCAAGGCTAAGGCACGGGAAGAGAACGTTGACGGCGGAGAGTCCCAGTGATACTAGTAGGGGGCCCCAGTCCTTTCATTCACTCATGTTTTCTTTATTTTTATTTCCGCTGGAGACTTCCATTTGGATATTCATTTCATTCAGTGTTGTATATTTTATCTTCATATAAATATACACGTATTCGGTATTATCTTTGGTGTTGTAATGAAACTCCTCATCGGAGTGATTGATGATATATTGTGGTTCGGTACTACAATTATATTATTTAATTCATTAATTTTCATTCGCCTGGTGGGTCCCAGTCGGGGGTCCACGGCACTGTAATATCCGCCTTGTTGGGGTGTTACAATACACACCTCTAGCCAAAAAGACATAATCTTTAGGTCCACTAACGATGAAATCACACACAACGGCACCATCCGCAAACAAGGCACTCCAATGCACAACACTAATACACATTCTCGAAACAACACATTCATTCACAAACACACAAGTAGATCTTTGTGAAGGCTTTTATCGAGAATATGCCAATTATTTTGTAAGTTCATTAAAAACATTCCGATCGCACATATAGTCAATTACCAACTATTACAGCTGCGAAACATGAAGTGTATAGGCAAGATACTTGCCTCGATAATTGATATAGCACACTCCGACGAACACGGCTCGACCAGGAACCTCGAACACCTACAATTCTTCGGGCGGAAAACAATGATAACTCGATCGATCGGGAAACGACGAACGGAAGAGTTCCGACTCGGGTTCTTCACAAGGAACCTGACCCTAACATCGTGACATCAAAATCAATGATTGTACGAGGAAGAATAATCGTAGAACGCCCAAATCCCCTTTGTGACATTTTACCGGACACCTTCAAGGCGTCGATTAAGAACTCAACAAAACGATGGATCTTTAGCAATTGAACCATGGAACAACAATGAAATGGGTAGAATACAACTTAATAATCAACAATCCATCACTAATATAAGTTAACACGGATCAAACGGACGAAATCAAACAAAATCCCCAATTTTCCCAAAACTAGGATTTTAGAAAAATTAACCTTGATTCGCTGGATCAAAGGATGTTATGGGATGATTAATTGATGATATGGGCTCAGGATCTTCATTGATTAATTGTTAAACATCATGCCTTCAAGTTACCCAAGGCTCCAGCCGCAGAAGGGAGAAAGAGAAATGGGAAAAATGACTGAAACTGGGCTGCTCGACCATATTTATATACTGGTGTAGACTAGCATGCGCTAAGCTTCCGAGCTAGCGCGCGCTAACGGGCGATCATGGTCGAGAACGTTCGGCCGGGCCCCGCCATCATGTGCTAGACATGTGCGCTGTCGGCATGGTAGCTTGCGCTAGCCAACTGGGTAGCGTGCGCTACGGCAGCCGATTAGCGCGCGCAATGATCGACAGTGGCGTGCGCTACCTGCTGTCCGCCCGAAGTCCAGAAACTTCTCTGCCCCTGCTGCCTCGGCCGACTAGCGTACGCAGCCTTCCGGCCGTAGCGTGCGCAGTCTTCCGGTCGTAGCGTGCGCTGCCTTCCGGCAGTAGCGTGCGCTATGCCGGTTCCTACCGCACCTGTCCGACCATTGCCCACACCCATCCGGCCAGTAACCGCACCCGTCCGTCCAGTACCCGCTCCCGTCCGGCCAGTACTCGCACTCGTCCGGCCAGTGCCCGCACGCCATGACTCGACGACTTGATTATCCGAAAATGCACGGAACGAACACGACAAAACGCCAGTGGACAACATTATAGATCCGGAATGAAAATGATGGATAACAAATCACCACACACAGTCACAAACACAAAATTAGTCATACAGAAAATAATATCGGCGCTCGGTAACCGGAAAATATCCGAAGAAAAATCCAAAATAACTGAACGAGAATCGCGGGCATTACAATTATGTCCTATTTGTAGGCTTTTGGACTACTCTAGGGAATTTAAGGTGGATTAGGGAAAGAACTCCTAATAGACCTCACATTTCCATATTAGGCCCTTCCTAATATATTGAGTCTATAAATATCAACTCAGTCCACTAAAGAGTTACCACTACACCCTATATGGTCTTCAACAACATCTAAAAAAAGTGTTAAATTTTGTTTAAAATGTTGCAACAAGGATATAAATGGTCTGAGGGAACACTTTTATCAATTTTGAGGGTATTGGTATTTTCCTTGTTGCCATAGGGTATAAGGCAACACTTTAGCACTAATGTGGAAACATTGAATTCTATGTTGCAGTAGCAGTCTATAGTAATACTTTTATGTCTATAGCAACACCAGATAAAATGTTGCTGTAAATCCTATTGCAACATCTATACCTATTGCAACATAGTATAATTTAACATTTTAATTTATTGGCAACACCCATATATATTTTGGAAACAGAGTTTAGTTAAACACTTCTAATGTTTTGGCAACACTGTGTCTGTTTATAGCAACACTCTTTTTTAAAACACTTTTAGTATATTGGCAATATTTATATTAGCACTTGCAACATTTTTTTGGTAACATTCACTGTGGAAAGGCAACACAGTTTTAAATCACTCCAGCCCAATATAAACATTAGAAATGCAGCACTTGTAATACACATAAAACAAAATGTTCTAATATTGTTCTCCAACGGCACTTAAAAATCTCAACGTAAACACACTTCCAATTCATGCCCAAATATTACCATAAACTAAGATTCTAACACATTGTTCTCAAGCTTAAATATGTTCTCCAGCTTCAACATTCTAAAACAAACATTTCAAACAAACATAACTTGCTGCCTAGAAAAAGCATGTCGTGTCTAAGGAGTTACATTGGGACCATCACTTGAAATGTCTCTTGACTGGTCATTGACAAACTCATTAACATCAACATTCAATCCTGGATTATTTTCTGCCAACTTTTTCAGCATCATTGCAACAGTTTCTTGAACTTTTTGATTGACTCTCTGATCCATCTCTTATGTCAATTGATCGACCTTTGTTGTCAACTCTGCTATGTAATCCTGTGAGACATTTGAAGATGATGTCGTTGGTCCTGCAGAATTATTCTTTGTCTGTATTTTTGGAACATGTCTCTCGAGTAGCCGAGAGGAACAATGTGATCCAGTTGAAACAAGTCCATCGGCATCCTGAAGATTACCTCCATTTTCCAAGACTGTATTAATCTCATCCTATTAAAGAATACACATATATGTAAACAGAACCTTGATACACAAATTCAATTAAAAGAGTAGTACATGTGTCACTGGAACAACAGTTACGATTTTGTCCTCAACCACAGTAGCAGGTAACTTGTATTGGCGATTCGGATTTCATTTCCATGTTTTTACAAAAATTTGTGATATTGATGGTGGTGCTGGTGGTTCCAGATCACCATCCTCTCCAGACTTTTCAACCAACTTTCCAAGTGTCTTGAATAAATTAAAATACTGTTAAATTACTTAAAATGCTAGACTAAATAATAAATGAAACAAATAATGAAAAAACTACAATTAAGAACATATGCATTTAACTGGATTATAATTTTAAAGATTTCAGATAAAAAAACTTCTAGGCTAGTAATCTTAAAACAAGCAGCAGACAATCTTAAAACAACACATTAAGCTAGTAATCATTATTTGAGTACTTCCACATAGATATCTCAATATCACTTATGGAATCAACTTTAACTATGTTATTGTGCAAATAATCAACATACCATTTTGTGGCCGACATGCGGAAAACTTCTAGGCCCAGCTGTGTGAGTTTCTTTTATACATTTTCGACTTTCTAAGTTTATTGGGCAGTGGCCTACAGACAAGGACAAGAGAAAAAATTTACATTGAAATATTGGATGAAAGATCAAGGGATATTGGTTTTGATATATGTACCTCCACTTTTCATCAGCCCAATATTGGAGAAAAACCCTGAATTCATTTAGGGGAATATCTTTGGGATTGCTCTTAATCCTTTCATCATCAGTTTTATAACGCTTGTAATGATCTCTCTTGATGTGGCATTTATAGACCCTCCACTGATCACGCATTGTCCGATCGACCCATTCTCGACCCTCATCAGGATTAATATACTTGTCCTTCAATATATTTATATTATTTGTTAGTAATTATGTGTTACTACTTATTTATTACTAGGTATTAATCATGCATTCAAAATTGGCCAGGAAGTAGATATAGTTCTTACCAGTACATACTTACATAGAGAGTCTTTTTCTTCATCTCCAACTTCATGCCAACTAGTCAATGTGAGAGGCATATACTGCCTCACTGTTATCCCTATAAAATGGCCCAATTCATATAGTATTTTATCATCATCTACTATGGGTTGGCCACATGCATTCAACTTGATATCTCGCTTCTCCTTTCTCGTATGGACATGATCCATTTTGGTCTCTCCTCTGCACTTCCTTGGTTTGGCTTCAGTAGGAGTATATATCAATCAAACATATGGTTCATCATGTTTCATTATATTATTACGCAATTACAATTTACAAGCCTAAGTAACATGGAAATAACAACAAGACAGAATTACTACAAGTACGCAGACTGTGATACCAGAAATGATTGAAATGATACCAGACTGTGATTGTAAAATTTCTTTAGTTGGAGACTGTGACTCTAGCATTTCCATTTAAGCTACTTCTGATTGTTGACGTTTCCTGAATACCAAGTTCGCAGACATTGAACCAGCAGAATTATTAACAAGTCTCTTAATCTGCTTGCCAGAAGGTTCATTTTCCTTCAAATTTAAATCTATGATTACTGTAAAATACCTCTGCACAGATTATACCTCTATAAAAATTCAAATTAGTGTAAAATACCTCTATAGAAACTAAACCTTCAGTCACATTCTTTTCACATGATAGCAAACTTTTACCAGCCCGGGAATGAGTTGTTGGGCCAACTCCACCCTTAATGATCTTATTTTTCTTTGTTTTCTAGAAATATTTAACCAATGATATGTGATCATATCCAACGTTTGACAAAATATTAATTACCACGAAATTACTCAAGTTTGCAAATAAAGAAACTAAGTGTACCTTTGATGTGATGATATCATCTTCATCAATTTCGAGTTGATTAGCATCATTTTCTGCAATGTTGTCCTCACTCTTATCTGAATCATTCATTATCTTGCTTTTGCCTTTGTCTTTTTTGCTGAGGTAGGCTGATAGTCTTGCCAATCTAAATTCTGTCATCTTTTGTCTAATTTGCAGAACATTCTTAATTTTCTGCATTTCATAATAGTGAGGCCCCTGAACTTGCACAGTTTCTTCTAGTTCTACATTCTCTGTTGCTTCAACAGCGTCTTCTATTTCTACATTCTCTATAGAACCATTGCCTTCAACAATTTTCTGGTACACATTTTCAACATCTTCTAATCCTTCACCATCAACAGTATTTCCGATATCTCCCTCCACACATGAATCAAGTTGAATTTTGCCCTCATTTGCATATTTTGAAGATGATTAACCTTTTCATCAATTGTGTTATTGAACTGCAGTTTCTTTCTTGTACTGATTCTTCGTTCATTCTGAAGTTGTATGTCTCTGATTGTCACATACTTGTGCTTTGCCTCTTTAGCTTTAAGAGGACTTGGCCTTGGCCTTACTATAACATGTGGCTGCATCTGCCTCATTGGTTCAACTCCTTTATCAACATCACAATCTATGAAAAATTCAAGAGAGGACTGACTGGTTTCTTTAATGTAGTCACCTAGATGTGCATCATTAGTCACCAAAATCCAACTATTTGTCTTTCTTTTCTTCACATATATCCCGCTAATCTCCGTATAGTTAAGATCTTTAACCCACTCCATGAGTACTGAATAGGAGAACAGGCCGGGATCCATTGTAAAACAAACGAGTGAGCCACCAGAGTACTTGGTTTTCAAGAATTGTTCATTATGGTGCAATTTTATACTTATTCTTTCATTTGTCATCCTGTTAGATAGTAAACAACAAACAGTCAAATTCAAATCTTATTTCAAAAAGCCAAATTATCACAAAAACATTCCAACTGACCAACTATAAACATTTAATCTAATCTGGACAATTAATCTAAAATTCAGAAAAACATTCCAACTCACAAAATCAGAATACTTAATCTACTGTGGACAATTAATCTAATTTCCATATCACAATATAAATCTAATTTATGCATTTAACTGTAATATCCGACGGATATTCTTACTTACTGTTGTATTATTCGGATAATTCAATACTGTTGTAGTCTTGTTGCATTTGTGTAATGTTTATTGATGTTGGAATATATCATAAATAGACATAATAATAACGATCACTCGCACTATGATTGAGTTCTCAACGTTGTATAGATAAGTACATTTTTGAGCTATTAAACCTGAGCCTAACGTACGCTAATCCTTAGGCGTAACGTATGTTATTTTAAGGCCTTTACGTACGTAAAGAGGCACCTGTTACGTACGTAACCAGTGTAATCGTATCCGATCTCAACTTTCGGCGTGTGGGGCCGGACGGGATTCGAATATCTGATCTTTTGGAGGCAACCTAGTTGACCTACATTACGTACGTAATGCTTCAAGCGGTAACGTACGTAATGATGTTCGTATTTCAGTCCAGCAGCCTCTGGACTTAGCTTATGTATGTAACACTTTTTGCGTAGCGTACGTAAAGCTATTAACGTACGTTATCCTCATGTGATAACGTACGTAACGAACTGTGCTGTTATAAAAAGAGAACTTGTGTCTTTCATTTTGCACGTCCAACCTCTAATTTTTCACCCATATAATCATCCCCCTTCATCCCTAGATCAAAATTACCTTCTTCCAACTTGTGTTTGAGCTTTACACTTTGATTTTGGAGCTTGTTGATTGGGAGTTGGAGTTATTCTTGAAGCTTAGATTGTGTTCCTGTGGTTTTGGTGTATTGTTCTTCAATTCTGAAGGTATGTTATATGATTTAACCCTATAATCTCGTAATTATAATGATAGTGATTAAGTATACTCCACCTAGTGATGAATTAATCAAGCTAAACATGTTTATAGTTAAGCTTCCAACAAACTTAATGATGAATATGATGATTAGGGGATTTGTAATGATAAGTTCTTGGTGTTTTGAATGATGATGATCATGTTTAGTGAAACCACACTCTCCTTGCTAGACTAATAACACCATTGGAATAATAATAGTCCTTGTTTCATTGTAATGTAAATGACTTGTTGGAATAATTACCATAAAATGTTTTAAGAAACCCTTGTTGATCATTAGAAGAATGAATGACCTTCTTGAACCTAAGCTAGGTAAATTCAGAGGTATGATATTCGAATCTCCAGGTTAGTTAGAAGATTATAAGGATGGTGTTAAACTTGAGATAGTCTTCATGATCATGATATAGATTTATCACTAGTAATTGTGTGTAATGCAGATTTTTACTTGTAATCAATTGAGATGTTCTTGATAAGTTTAAAAGGTAGGAGATTATTGTTTAACAGATTATGGATCAATTCTTAATCCAGCAAACATTTGGTAAACATCTTGTAATCAATTGTAAGAATAGAATGGTATTGAATAAGGTTCTTGGAGTCACACTTCAATATCTAAAAGTTGAACTACTCAAATGGGAATTAGGATGTTGTTTCGTTAGAATTTGGTATAGATGATCATATGAACGTATCATTGAGTAAAATATACTTCATTCAAGGTTGATTGTCCGAGTAACCGATTTCAAATCGAGGGCCGTTCGTTCATTTGAGAAGGAAGGACTATTCTCACCTCCGTATTGAGGCAAGTTATCTTGCTTGGTTATAATGATGTGTGATTCTTATGATGGTTATGCATTTTGTGTATATGAAACACTTATAAACTTGTGTCTTGTGATTTGAGGTTGTTCTTAACGATGTCCCGTTTTCATCGTGGGATTGTATTCCCAAGTTCGTCACTTTCGAACCCTTGATATCGTTGACCTTATTGTCATTTCGGTGAATCCTCGATCTTTAATCGGATTTGTGAATTATTGAATTCGTTTTCATGTTGCATCGTGACATATCCGGAGTCATATCTACGTTCCGATTGGATATTGTGTAGGATTTTTAGCCGGGCACATATATAGTCATGCGTGAATATTTTCCGTGAAAGGCTGTGCACACGAGACGTAGTTCGTTGAGGCTAATTAGGTACATTGTCCCACGTATATCCTGGATTCCGTATACGGGGTGGACATGTGCACTGACACATATTCGGATCGGGCGTACTGTGATGTCCCTCTTGAGCCGTACTATCTTAGTCGTTCATAGTCCATTCTTATATTTGGATGTGTTCGACGTTTTGTGACTAAGCGTTCATACGCCCGAGGGGTATGTTCGTTAGTCGGGTTGTTATCCTTGAAATCTTATATATGTGAATTGTATAATATATTGAGAATCATTTATTATGTATATCTGACCCTGTGTTGGGCGAAATACTTGTGTTGTATTTTAGGTCGAGGAAAGGGCAAGGCACGGGAAGATCAGGGTGATGACGAAGGGTTCGAAGGATACTAGTTCGGGGGGGCCAAGTCTTTTGAGTCCGGTCATGTTCATACCGTGTAATGTTATCTTTCCGCTTTATTTTAAATATGAACAAATGTATTGTTATTTAAGGTATATTCCATCTCTATATGGATTATACTTATGTTTTGGATCCTGTGTATAATAAGGCCGTAGGCCATACTGTTGTAAACTCCAAATCGGAGTAAGTACTATGTTTTGTGGTTCGGTATCACATGTATTTTGTATTTAATCTGTATTTTGGATATCGCCTGGTGGGTCCCAGTGTGGGGTCCACGACACTGTAATAGCCGCCTTATTGGGGTGTTACAGAAGATGGTATCAGAGAGTTGTGTCATTTTTTTTAAGTCTTTGTGTATTGAACTAGTATCAAGAGACCTTCGTGTCACGTGTGACCCGTGCGAGCGCATGATCCTACGAGCCAAATGCGGTACGTACTTTATGAACATGATTAAATTACTGACATGATATTGATATCTAAATCGATCTCTTTGTTGATCTTGGCATTTTAAGGGTTTGTGGCAGGAATTATCTGATTGATGATACAAATAAAATTCTGGATTGATTACATGATTGAAATCATTCGACTCAAACGTCGATATGATATTCTGTGTGACCCTCGTAGTGACGATAACTCATTACGAACTGTTTTCTTGAATATGTAATTTCTTACTGCCATTAACTTAGCATGAATTCTGATTGATATCATGAACTGTACTTATGGTTATCTTTACGAATTGATTCTTTCAGTATGGAAAGAAATTTGAGAGGCCGTGGCAGAGGGGGACGAGGCCGCGGAAGGGGCTGAATCCCGATACCACGAACCAACGGGCGAGCGAATGCAGAGCATAGTTCCGCAGGCAGTGATTCGCCTTCTAGGGATCAATCGCACCACACTGGACGCGAGGATGCTCGTGTCGATCCTTACACTGTGATGCAGGGCATGATGGCTCAGATGACCCAAATGGGTCAGTTAATGGAAACTATGCAGAGAGCTGCTACCGACCAGCATCAGGGGCCACCCCCTGTACATGGCGGATCGGTGAGTCAGATCATCAGCGACATCTCTCGCCAGCAACCCCCGATTTTTGAAGGTTCCTCTGAGCCGGCTGATATCGTGCATTGGATCGAACACTTTGAGAAATTGTTCGATATGGTAAACTGTCCAGCAGAGAATCGCGTCTCCATAGCAGCTTACTACTTGGGCAAGGGCGCCCACACTTGGTGGCTTTCGGTGAGGCCAGCTGATGGCGTATGTACTTGGGAGGAATTTAAAAATCTCATGCTAGACTGTTACTATCCGGGTCCTCTCCGCGAGGCCAAACTATCAGAATTGCTAAACCCGGACCCATTCGAAGATGATGACGTACTACCTATCGCCGAGAAATTCCAGGTACTTCTTCCTTTTGCCGCGACGATTGTCCAAACGGAGGCAGATAAGATCAAATACTTTCTCAAAAGGCTTAAACCCCGAATGAGAATTCAGTTGTTTAACCATCATTGTGTGACCCTACCGGAGTTCATTGAGAAGGCTCTGTAGTACGAATTGACCATGAAAGAAATTTCCAAGAAGCAACCGCAGTCTAACAACAAGAAATTCAGGAACCGTGGCAGTCGAGAACCGGGGAACATTCAAGAGACCCCAACCAGTGCCAAATCCTTCTGAACGGCAACCTACGACGTCGAAGCCAACTGGATCGCAACCTCGAGCGGTCAGCCTATCTGTTGTGTGCTATAACTGTGGAGACCAGGGGCACATCAACTCGAAATGCTTAAGGCCATCCGTGTCATGTCATACTTGTGAGAAAATGGACATCGTGCTCGTTATTGCAGGAGTGGACCAGGACATACTCCCACAACACCTCATGCTCCAGTACAGTCTTCAGTTCAGGACCGTGTACCTCCGTACGCTTCTTATCAGACTACCGGGGCAAACAAAGGGATGGGGCGTGGAAATCAAGCTGGTACCACTGGTGCTGGGGCTGCAAAACCCAGAGTCTACGAGATGAAGAAGGCTGAAGATCCCGAAGCCAGCATGATTGCAGGTACTCTCGAGATCCAATCTCAGCCTCTCTGTGTTCTTTTTGATACCGGTGCTTCACACTCTTTTTTTTATCTATTTCCTGTTTGAGTCGTTTTCAATTAGAGCATGTTATCAATTGTGAACCTTATATAATTGGACTACCTGATGGTAGAATAATTGTTGGGAATCGTGAAGTTCAGGACTGCTCGATTCGTATGAATGACCGTGAGTGGTTGTCAAACTTAATTGTGGTCGATTTACCTAAAGATGATGTGATCTTGGGTATCGATTGGATGGACCGTCATGATGCCATAATTAGTGTCCGCAAGCGAACAGTGACCGTCATATCTGACGATGGTGTTGAGTGTACCTTCCAGGGTGACAATCGGCCGTTAGGAAGAATCATCAGCGCTATGAAAACAGTGAAACTGCTTAATCAAGGATGTATTGGCTATTGGTGTTACATGGCCAAGACAACGGATCGACCAGTTGAATTGATCAATATTCCGGTAGTCCGAGACTACCCAGACGTATTTCCAGATGAGTTGCCAGGCTTACCTCCACATAGTGATGTAGAATTCAATATTGAGCTAGAGCCTGGTACGTCCCCGCTTTCAAAAGCACCGTATCGTATGGCTCCGACTGAGATGCAGGAGCTGAAGAGCCAACTTGAGGATTTGACCGAGAAGGGCTACATTAGACCTAGCGCGTCCCCTTGGGGAGCACCAGTACTATTTGTACGGAAGAAGGACGGATCCCTACGTCTGTGTATTGATTATCGTGAGCTGAACAGGGTAACCATTAAGAACAAATATCCATTGCCGCGTATTGATGATTTATTTGATCAACTTCAGGGGCTACTGTGTTTTCTAAGATCGACTTGAGGTCTGGTTACCATCAGTTGAGGATTCGTGAGTCTGATATTTCGAAGACCACTTTTCGTACTCGCTATGGGCATTATGAGTTCGTAGTGATGCCTTTTGGACTGACAAATGCACCGGCAGTATTCATGGAACTGATGAATCGAGTCTTTATTAATTATCTAGATCGCTTTGTAGTCGTTTTTATTGACGACATTCTGATCTATTCTCGTGACCATGAAGAGCACGAGCGTCATCTCCATCTGGTTCTCGAGGCGTTAAGGCAGGAGCAGCTTTATGGAAAGTTTTCTAAATATGAGTTCTGGATAAATGAAGTTATCTTTCTCGGACATGTGATATCAGCTGATGGGGTGCGAGTAGACCCACAGAAGACAGAAGCTATCCGAGACTGGTTACCACCAAAGAACGTTAAGGAAGTACGCAGTTTCTTGGGACTAGCAGTTATTACCAGTTCGTGGAAGGTTTTTCCAAAATTGCCCAACCAATGACTAATTTGCTGAGGAAGGATAAGAAGTATTTATGGTCAGAGGCATGTCAGCGGAGTTTTGATGAACTTAAGAGTCGTTTGATTTCGGCACCTATTTTAGTCCTACCGAAGGGAACGGAAGGGTTTGTAGTGTATAGTAACGCATCTAAATAGGGCCTTGGGTGTGTACTAATGCAGAACGAGAAGGTGATCTCCTATGCATCGAGACAGCTACGACCTTACGAGGTCAACTAGCCCACCCATGATTTAGAGCTCGCAGCCGTGGTGTTTGCTTTAAAAATCTGGCGTCATTATCTGTATGGAGTTACCTGTCAGATTTTTACTGATCACAAGAGCCTAAAGTACATTTTTACTCAGAAGGAGTTAAACATGAGGCAGAGAAGGTGGCTAGAACTCATCAAAGACTATGATATCGAGATCCTTTATCATCCGGGCAAAGCAAATGTAGTTGCTGACGCTTTGAGTCGTAAAACAGTACAGGAGCAGATGCTTGCCCGCATAACAACTTAGAGGGAATTGCAGTTAGAATTGGTGAGGCCAGAAATTGAAGTCTGGTTACAGCGTATTCAAGGACAACTCTGTACACTTGAGATTTCATCATCCCTTGAGGATATAATTAGATCGAAGTAAGTTACGGACCCATTCTTATCTCGAGTTCGCGATGAAATAACTCAAGGGAAAGCTCCTGGCTTTGTGATACACGAGGATGGATTGATACGCTTCAGGAACCGAGTTTGTGTACCCGAAGATGATGAATTAAGGAATTCTATCCTGAGAGAAGCTCATGCTACCCCATACTCTATCCATCCGGGGTCTAGCAAAATGTATAAGGATTTGAAACAATATTATTGGTGGGGAAATATGAAACGTGGAGTTGCGGAGTTTGTTTCGAGGTGTCTAACCTGTCAACAAGTTAAGATTGAGCACCAGCGACCCGCAGGAATGCTGAAACCGCTTTCGATTCCCGAGTGGAAATGGGAGGACATATCGATGGATTTTATCACCAGCTTGCCGACGAGTCGTCGAGGGATGAATACGATTGGGGTGATTTTAGATCGTCTGACCAAATCAGCCCACTTTCTGGAGATTAAAGACACTTGGGGACCCGAGAGATTGGACCGACTATTTATCAAAGAAATTGTAAGGTTACATGGTACCCCTAAGAGTATTGTATCAGATCGTGACGGGCGATTCGTGGCACATTTTTGGAAAGCAGTTCATCGTGCGATGGGTACGCAATTGAACTTCAGCACAGCATTCCACCCGCAGGCAGATGGTCAGACTGAGAGGACTATCCAAACTTTAGAGGATATGCTGAGGGCGTGCGTTCTCGATTGGAAGGATGATTGGGAGGCCCAACTACCTTTGGTGGAATTCACTTATAATAATAGCTGGCACACTTCGATTCAGATGGCACCTTATGAAGCGTTGTATGGTCGTCGTTGTAGATCCCCTCTGTGTTGGGACGATCCATCTGAAACCTTGGGTACAGAACCCGATATGTTGTTAGCAGCCCGTGAGAAGATCGCTCTGATTAGGAGTCGTTTGTTGACGGCTCAAAGCCGACAGAAGTCCGATGCAGACAACCGCCGGCGACCACTTGAGTTCGAGGTCGGCGACCATGTACTAATGAAGGTGTCCCCTACTCGAGGAGTTTTTCATTTTGGGAAGAGAGGCAAGCTGAGTCCGAGGTATATCGGGCCGTTTGAGGTTTTGGAACGAGTAGGCGATTTAGCCTATCGCCTAGCTTTACCACCAGCCCTGAGCCGGATTCATAACGTGTTCCATGTCTCCCAGTTAAGGAAATACGTTGCTGATCCGAGTCATGTACTTCAGTTCGATGAGATCGATTTAGCGGAGAATCATTCGTATGAGGAGCGCCCCGTACGGATACTTGAGAGGAGGATCAAACAATTGCGGAATAAGACGATTCCCCTATTTAAGGTTCAGTGGTCATGACACGGGGTCGAGGAGGCCACGTGGGAGACGGAGAAAAGCATTCAAGAGAGGTATCCTGAATTGTTTACCCCTTAGTTTCGAGGACGAAACCCCTTTTAAGGGGGGGAGTATGTAATATCCGACGGAAATTCTTACTTACTGTTGTATTATTCGGATAATTCAATACTGTTGTAGTCTTGTTGCATTTGTGTAATGTTTATTGATGTTGGAATATATCATAAATAGACATAATAATAACGATCACTCGCACTATGATTGAGTTCTCAACGTTGTATAGATAAGTACATTTTTGAGCTATTAAACCTGAGCCTAACGTATCTAATCCTTAGGCATAACGTACGTTATTTTAAGGCCTTTACGTACGTAAAGAGGCACCTGTTACGTACGTAACCAGTGTAATCGTATCCGATCTCAACTTTTGGCGTGTGGGGCCGGACGGGATTCGAATATCTGATCTTTTGGAGGCAACCTAGTTGACCTACATTACGTACGTAATGCTTCAAGCGGTAACGTACGTAATGATGTTCGTATTTCAGTCCAGCAGTCTCTAGACTTAGCTTACGTACGTAACACTTTTTGCGTAGCGTACGTAAAGCTATTAACGTACGTTATCCTCTTGTGATAACGTACGTAACGAACTGTGCTGTTATAAAAAGACAACTTGTGTCTTTCATTTTGCACGTCCAACCTCTAATTTTTCACCCATATAATCATCCCCCTTCATCCCTAGATCAAAATTACCTTATTCCAACTTGTGTTTGAGCTTTACACTTTGATTTTGGAGCTTGTTGATTGGGAGTTGGAGTTATTCTTGAAGCTTAGATTGTGTTCCTGTGGTTTTGGTGTATTGTTCTTCAATTCTGAAGGTATGTTATATGATTTAACCCTATAATCTCGTAATTATAATGATAGTGATTAAGTATACTCCACCAAGTGATGAATTAATCAAGCTAAACATGTTTATAGTTAAGCTTCCAACAAACTTAATGATGAATATGATGATTATAGGATTTGTAATGATAAGTTCTTGGTGTTTTGAATGATGATGATCATGTTTAGTGAAACCACACTCTCCTTGCTAGACTAATAACACCATTGGAATAATAATAGTCCTTGTTTCATTGTAATGTAAATGACTTGTTGGAATAATTACCATAAAATATTTTAAGAAACCCTTGTTGATCATTAGAAGAATGAATGACCTTCTTGAACCTAAGCTAGGTAAATTCAGAGGTATGATATTTGAATCTCCAGGTTAGTTAGAAGATTATAAGGATGGTGTTAAACTTGAGATAGTCTTCATGATCATGATATAGATTTATCACTAGTAATTGTGTGTAATGCAGATTTTTACTTGTAATCAATTGAGATGTTCTTGATAAGTTTAAAAGGTAGGAGATTATTGTTTAACACATTGTGGATCAATTCTTAATCCAGCAAACATTTGGTAAACATCTTGTAATCAATTGTAAGAATAGAATGGTATTGAATAAGGTTCTTGGAGTCACACTTCAATATCTTAAAGTTGAACTACTCAAATGGGAATTAGGATGTTGTTTCGTTAGAATTTGGTATAGATGATCATATGAACGTATCATTGAGTAAAATATACTTCATTCAAGGTTGATTGTCCGAGTAACCGATTTCGAATCGAGGGTCGTTCGTTCGTTTGAGAAGGAAGGACTATTCTCACCTCCGTATTGAGGCAAGTTATCTTGCTTGGTTATAATGATGTGTGGATTCTTATGATGGTTATGCATTTCGTGTATATGAAACACTTATAAACTTGTGTCTTGTGATTTGAGGTTGTTCTTAACGATGTCCCGTTTTCATCGTGGGATTGTATTCCCAAGTTCGTCACTTTCGAACCCTTGATATCGTTGACCTTATTGTCATTTCGGTGAGTCCTCGATCTTTAATCGGATTTGTGAATTATTGAATTCGTTGTCATGTTGCATCGTGACATAGCCAGAGTCATATCTACGTTCCGATTGGATATTGTGTAGGATTTTTAGCCGGGCACATATATAGTCATGCGTGAATATTTTCCGTGAAAGGCTATGCACACGAGACGTAGTTCGTTGAGGCTAATTAGGTACATTATCCCACGTATATCCAGGATTCCGTATACGGGGTGGACATGTGCACTGACACATATTCGGATCGGGCGTACTGTGATGTCCCTCTTGAGCCGTACTATCTTAGTCGTTCATAGTCCATTCTTATATTTGGATGTGTTCGACGTTTTGTGACTAAGCGTTCATACGCCCGAGGGGTATGTTCGTTAGTCGGGTTGTTATCCTTGAAATCTTATATATGTGAATTGTATAATATCTTGAGAATCATTTATCATGTATATCTGACCCTGTGTTGGGCGAAATACTTGTGTTGTATTTTAGGTCGAGGAAAGGGCAAGGCACGGGAAGATCAGGGTGATGACGAAGGGTTCGAAGGATACTAGTTCGGGGGGCCCAAGTCTTTTGAGTCCGGTCATGGTCGTACCGTGTAATGTTATCTTTCCGCTTTATTTTAAATATGAACAAATGTATTGTTATTTAAGGTATATTCCATCTCCATATGGATTATACTTATGTTTTGGATCCTGTGTATAAAAAGGTCGTAGGCCATACTGTTGTAAACTCCAATTCGGAGTAAGTACTATGTTTTGTGGTTCGGTATCACATGTATTTTGTATTTAATCTGTATTTGGGATATCGCCTGGTGGGTCCAAGTGTGGGGTCCACGGCACTGTAATAGCCGCCTTATTGGGTGTTACATTAACTATCAACAAAATATTTCAACTGACCAACTATAAATATTTAATCTGATCTGGGCAATTAATCTAAAATTCACAAAAACATTTCAACTCACAAAATCAGAATATTTAATCTAATGTGGACAATTAATCTAATTTCCATATCACAAGATAAATCTAATTTATGCATTTAACTATCAACAAAACATTCCAACTGACCAACTATAATTATTTAATCTAATTTGGACAATTAATCTAATTTACATATCAGATGAAATGTAATTTATGCTTTTAATATAAGGCACACATGAATCAAATTAAAACATTAAATTTGATTTACAGATTAAGTAGTCAATACCACTTAATCAATTTTCTCTAACTTTTTTAGATGGAATTGGAATTTGTGTTGTAGGGACATCATCTCTGTTCCAACTAACTTCCTCATCTCGATTTTCTATTATAGTAATATCATCTTGAATCACAATATTCTCATCATCTGCTTCAAATAACTCTCTGGACAGCTTATTAACATAATGCAAATGTTGGTCAATAGGATCTTCGATGTAAAAGACTTCTTGCACTTGGGTCGACATAACAAAGGGGTCATGTTTCCGACAAAGTTTATTAAAGTTGACTCGAGTGAAACCAAAAGAATATGTCTTCTCTTGGTACCAAGTGCATCACAATAAAACTACACTGAAATCTCCCCAGTAATCTAATTCTATGATTTCTTCAACCGAACCGTAGTAACTAACATTCCCAACTGTCGTTTTGGTCTTTTGAACTAGCAAAGCTAGTGGTCAGGGCAGTTAGGAAAACACCATTGTTTTGCGTCGTACATTTACGATCTCTCTGCTTAGTGTGGAATCTATATCCATTAACTGCATACCCACTAAATCGCTTTGCCGCTCGATTAAGACCCCTTGCTAAGGCAGAAAGTTCTCGTGAAACATTCTCCTGTTTTCTGATTTCCTCCTTAAACGAATGACATACTTCATCCGCATGTGTTCCATCTCGTTTATACCTTTTGGACTGCGCGTTATTTTCGAAAGTTGCTCGATGTTCCCTACGGTAACAATCAATTAAAATATGTCAACATTTTAATTTATGGAAACTGTTATGTACTAGAATTTGTAAAACACATATATTTATTAATTTGACTTACTCAATTAATTCTCCACTTTCTTATCATCATAGTTGAACAGAATGTATCGATGTGCTGCATTCCACATCTCTTTTGTTCTTGCCAGAACTAATAGGATACCCATCTACTTCTACATTCTTTGTTGTCACAAATTCACTCGATGACTTCTATTCATCATCATTTAAAAGTCGGGCACAGAATGTTAAACATTCATCTGCCATGTACCCCTCCGCGATGGACCCTTTTGGTTTGCTCTTATTGCGAACGTATCTCTTCTATTTACCTAGATAACGCTCGATTGCATGCATCCACCTTAGGTGCACTGGACCACCGAGTTCAATTTCCTAACATAGATGCACTGGTAATTGAACCATAATATCAAAAAATGAAGGTGGAAAAATTATATCTAGTCGGCAAAGTATATCAACAATCTCTTGTTGCAACTTCTTTATATCATCCGGCTCGATAACTTTGGCAGATATACCTCATAAGAACTGGCCGAGTTTAATCAAGGGTACTGCAACCTCTGGCTTTAGTGTTTTTTTCAAAGCATATTGTAACAGGTACTGCATAATAACATGTGCATCATGGCTCTTGTAACCCGCAACTTTTCTGTCATTGACTTGCACACATCGACTGATATTGGAAGCAAAACCATAAAGCAGCTTAGCATTCTTCAGTACAGTTCAACACATGACCTTCTCTTTATTTGTCAAGTCAAAGTTTTTTGCCTTAATTTCAAGGTGTTTTCCATCAGCCGAGGTCGTCGGCTGAAGAACCTTTCGAATACCCATTGTTTGCAAGTATAATCGAGCATTTATATGGTCTTTCGTCTTACCCCCAATATTTAACAAAGTGTCAAGAATACTATCAAAAATGTTCTTTTCTATATGCATGACATCGAGGTTATGTCGGATTGCATTATCTTTCCAATATGGCAAGTCAAAAAGTATTGACTTCTTATTCCATGGGTTCGTATCATAACTGACTTTCCGTTTCCTCTTTTTACTCCCTCCAAAATTATTTTCATAACCTTCCAACAATTCTGCAATCTCCCTTCCAGATAACATTTTAGGACTTTCGCCAAGATCAACATCGCCATTAAATCTTTTCTTATCTAATCTCCATTTGTGGTTGGGATCTTGAAATCTTCTATGAGTCATGTAACAACATTTCCTACTGTGTTTTAAATACATTGATGATGTCTCGTAATTGCATACCGGACAAGCCAGTTTGCCTTTCGTGCTCCAACCAGACAACATTGCATATCCTGGAAAGTCACTTATGGTCCATAACACACCCGCACATAACGTAAATGTTTGATCTAGCAATGCATCATAAGTCTACACTCCTGTATCCCATAATTATTTCAACTCTGCAACTAAAGGCTGCATATACACATCGGTATTATTACCAGGATCATTCGGACCAGATATTATTAAGGTTTAGAGAATTAAATTCTCTGGTTTCATGCATAGACATGGGGGTAGGTTGTAGTTCACCACTACGATTGGCCATGTGCTATGGCTTGTAGTCATTGTACGATAAGGGTTGAACCCATCAGAAGCTAACCCCAATCTAACATTTCAATTTTCTTCTGAGAATGTGGGAATTTGGTGTCCATCATCTTCCAACCTTCACCATAAGCCGAATGTCGTAACTTTCCATATTTATTACGTCCTACGGCATGCCAGGTCATAAGCTTAGAGAAATATTTGCACATAAACATCCGTTGTATCCTTGGCATTAATGGAAAATATCGCATCACTTTT
Source organism: Orobanche coerulescens (assembly GCA_033398695.1). NCBI lineage: Eukaryota > Viridiplantae > Streptophyta > Magnoliopsida > Lamiales > Orobanchaceae > Orobanche > Orobanche coerulescens. Next base: position 10,398,588 of record CM065817.1, read on the forward strand.
GCAGGAATTTTGTTGTCAGATTCCTGTGCTGTAACTTTCCACCTAGATTCACCGCATATTTTACAAATAACTTCATTTTTATTTTCACCACAATAAATCATGCAGTCGTTTGGACATGCGTGTATCTTTTCATAATCAAGATCCAAGTCTTTGATGATATTTTTAGCAGAATTAAAAGAGGTTAGTAGGCTAGCATCAGGAAAAGCCTCTTTTATTAACTGTAATATATCACCAAATGCAGACTCGGTGATTCCATGTGCATTATCAATGGTAATGCCTTACTAAAAATATAGTCTAGAAAATTTCTTACATCCAGGATACAAAGGTTGTTTTCCATCATGGATAAGACCATAAAATTTCTTCGCATCTGCATTAGGTCCCACATTTTTGTAAGTAACATTCAGCATCTCGTAAATATTATCTTCAAAACCTATACTTGTTTCATAATCCATTTCTTCAGTGTTGTACTTCCAACTCGACACATCATAAATCACTTGTTCAAATGTCGGAGAAGGACTATTGCAAATTAGATGATCATATGCATCATCTCTACTCCACCAGTGGCGATTATAGCATAGAGTACATGGACACCTTAATTTGTTTCCGACGGCGAATTTGCTCATTGCATTTTCCACAAAAAGTTTAACCCCATTCATATATCCTTCACTATACTTTGGTAATTTCAACCACGTAGGTACATAGTAGTCAGGCATACAAACAGAACAATGTATAAGTGTATAACTAGTCATTTAAGTTATTACAAGAAATTCTATATGATCACTGGACCATTAATGAATTATGATTAGATCTTGCAATATTACAATATTGCAAGAAATTAAATTTATCTCTCAATAAAACCCTCAATTGACCAAATTTAGCCCAAAAGCACCTAATCAGTTTAGGACATCACAAGCAGCCTATAACTAGAAATAAAACTAAAATTATAATCACTATGTATATTTGTACCAACGGTTAGATTGTACACAGTTGACAGTAATTGCTCCTAATTTAAATGTATTATTTTCCGTGTTTCAGATATTGATTGTCCATTAATTAATTAAGCTAATGACCACTTTAATTAATTAATTTCTTATCCAAGAGTAGTACCACTAGAACCTTATTATTATATCGGAATTAAATCCATCTGCAAGGTTTAATATAACAATCATTATCGAGCTCCTCAAGGGGGTATCATCAACCCGCACGAGTCGGGATACGATTTCTAGTTATAATAATAATTGTCATATAAATTGTAATACCCGGTTGTGAATTCATTAATTATCATACTGTAATTATCACTCAGTAATTTTCACTCTTTAATAATCATTCATCATTCATATTCATTCATCGTGTTCACCGTTCGGCATATTCTGAATCGTGTATCAGTTATCATTCGTCTTTCTACCCTATTTGAGAATCTAGACGATAATATTATCATTATAATCATAATTGGTAGTCTGTGTGTGGGGTGTAGCGCACGCTACGTACTCTTTATAGCGCACGCTATTTGAGTACTAGTAGCGCACGCTATCTGTCAACATTAGCGCACGTTAGTGTAATTGAGGCAGACAGTCCAGTAGGTTTAGGGTTTAGGAGATAGCGCACGCTAAGCAACCGTAGTAGTGCGCGCTAAGGCTCGAGCAGGTGGTGGATAGTAGGTTCTGGACTCCCATTTTCTGGACACCAACTATCAGGTAGCACGCGATAACACTCGGTTAACGTACGCTAAGAGTAAGGCATTAGCGCACGCTACAATATGTAGCGCATGCTAACGATGCAGGCAGAGTTCACTGGACTACCCGGTGAACCCGCTAGTGCACGCTATCCTCAGAAATTAGCGCGTCTTAAGCTGCCTTGAGTATAAATAGGACATTTCAGCCCATTTCGTCATTTTTCCACTTCTCCTCCTTCCTTGGGCGATTTTGGGCGATTTTGGGCGATTTGTGAAGATCCATTCGAGCTACTATCATCTATCAACGTCTTCAAGCTTCTAGTTTAGATTATTCAACGTTTAATCCTCTCCACCGCTTCAAATCAAGGTAAACTTTGCATAACCCTAGAATTTTATATTTGGGAATTTTCTTTCCGATCTCTTCCAGTTAGCTTGCTGTTGTGTTGGAATATGTTGGGTATGGATTATCTACCTTGGATACATGTGTTCCTATGGATTTATTGGTGTATTTTCCAGAATTGTTGAGTATCTGGGATGGTTGAGTGTGATTCACCATCTAGAGGTTTTCTTACCGGAATACATGTATCGTGGGAAGTATTTTGGGTGTATTCCAACTTATTTTTCCTACCGATGGGTTATTGATAGCTGATTACGAACTTGTCTAGGTTCGGAGTTGTCGATTCCTTCAACCTTGGTACCTCGTCATTCGTTCCCTTTCCTCTCATTCCAGGCAAGTAAATCCTTGCTCAGTTAAAAGGATAATCATTCATTTCGTTGTTGTTCATTCATACATATAATTCATTCATAGTACATCAATTATGTTGAGACTTGTAATTATCAAACTAATCATTCAATTCACGAGGAACGACGGTTCCAACCATTTCATTTAAGCTATCACTCATTACGTTATTATTTCACCTCGGTGAGTCATTATTCTTGTCGAATTTCTATTCTTTATTATTCTTCATGGTCGATTTTGTTCTTGTGACCTTCCAGGATCGTATTGCGTTGCCGGATTGTATATGTGTGGAATTTTTAGTCGGACACACGATCGTCATGTGTTATGTGGGTAATCTGACACATTGGACCGTACACACGGTAACGTGCCTCCGTGAGACTAATTATGTAACACCCCCAATCCACTCAGGGATATTAAACGCCGAAGACCCTTTTCTCAAGGATCTACCAAGTTGGTAACTAAAATCAATAATATCCAACACCGCCTTTAAGGCTAAAATGACTCAGTAGACCGATTTGGTCTTTCAATTAATACATACAACTCAATCTCAATACATGCCCACGCAGGGGTAAAAATACAACACACTCCCATACAGCGAGGAAAATACTGCAGCGGAATAAAATACAACCAAACCAATACAACAACGTATGGGTCCTCATGTGATTAGTATCAATAATCTTTCATCATCCTTCATGACAACCCTATATTATGCTCCCCAAAACCTGAATGCAAAACAGACATCCACCCCTCAAGTACTCGGGGGTTGGCAAAATTCCACTATTTTGCTAGTGCAAGTACAAAGTGCAAATACGAGTCATACAAATCATATTCCAAGAATAACAATAACCAGGAATCCTTCAAGATTCAAACATAACAAAAAGTACTTCCCGAGGCAAGAGTTTAGTAAAACTTTCCAAACTTTAAAGATCACAATTCAAGGGAAACAATTTACAAAATGGTTTAAAAATGCCATCGGGAGTTTTAATATAAAACAATTTAAGATTATCGAATCTTTCTCTTTTCAAAACCAACAGGGGTCACAGCCGAATGATTTGCTTTCATGAATAAAACCATCAACAATTCACATAGTCGTAACCCACGTCACGTGTCCTCAACGGACATAAAAATCAACACAACATAATCACCCAAGATACGTAAATCTTGGTCACATGCCCAAGGTACTCGGCCTGGCAAAACACATTCACAAATCATATACACACCAGCGTGATCACATGTTACGGCATCTGACGGTTGGATCAATCACTTGTTGTCTCTTGACCATATGATCACATGCCATATGTCAACGCAGGTATTCTTATCATCTCACGGTTGGATCAATCACTTGTTGCATCCTGACCACATGATCACAAGCCATGTGTCACCGTAGATTGCCTTAGGCTCTCACGGTTGGATCAATCACTTGTTGCATCCTGACCACATGATCACATGCCACGTGTCACCGTAGACCTCGACCATTTCCACACAGTCACACAGATAACATATCACACCAAGGATATCCAAACAATTAACCCAGAGGTAACAAATATTAAGCACAACGTAAACGTCAAATCACAATGCACCGACATGAGGCAATATACGTACACACGCTGTAATACCCGTAATTTCGATTTCCGGTAATTTCTTTTTTTTTTTTCGGCGGAAGTCCGTTTTGATGACTCGCCCATGACCGTTTCGTCATTTCGAGAATGATTAATTCTGCACTTTTTGTCATCCGAGTTCGTTTCGGTGTCGTTCTGTTGAATTCCGTGTTCTTTAGCGACTTTTCCACGTACGAGTTCGACTTTGTTAGATCACCATTAATTTTTGGAAACTCCAAAAATTCTGAATCGTTTCAATATTATAAAGCAACGAGTTAGCTTTCCAATGGTTTAAACGGTGAGTCAATCGGAGTCCAGACGAGGGAGTTATGGTCGAAATAGCTAAGTCACTCTCATTTTCCAGATTCGGCCAAAACCATCTGTACCCTGTGCCGCGGCACACTTCGGCTGAGCCGCGGCACACTGCCGAGCCCTGGGAGCAAATTTTGGGCCTGTGCCGCGGCACACTTCGACTGAGCCGCGGCACACATGACAGTCAACCCTATATCTGCGTTTTTTTGAGTGGATCACCTCATTTTTTCACCATTTCTTCACTTGGGCACGAGAGAGAAGGCTTGAGAGAGAGAAGTTTCTTCACCTATCACTTGAGTGTGTGATTTCTCTTCATCTGTTTTCGATTGTGAAGCTCGGATCATCGATCTATCGCGTACTCTTCGAATCATAGTGCTTGGATCTTCAAGAGGTAATTTCTTCAACATCTTGGATTTCGATTTTGTATTGGGTAATGATGTTTTGGATGTTAAAATCATGGGGTATGAAGTGATATATGCATGATTATGGACATGTTTGAGTATTCATCGGATTATTGAAAGATTATTCAAGAACACTTTGAATTTTGTGTTCGAAATTGGGGATTTTGTGTGACTTCATCCTTTTAATCCGTAGTAATTTAGATTAGTGATGGATTGATGATTATTTAGGTGTATTCTATCATTTCCATCGTTATTCCATGGTTGGATTGTATTGATTCGTCGTTTTGGTTGAGTTATTAGTCGACGCCTTGAAGGTGTCCGACAAAAGGTCTAAGAGGGGGGTTTGTGCGTTGTACGATTATTATTCATCGTACGATTGTTGATTTATCATTGATATGACTTAGGGACGAAATCCTTGTGAAGAACTCAAGTCGGAACCCTTCCGTTCATTGTCTTCTTCGTGGTTCAAGCTTCCCGGTCGAACCGTATTCTTCGGGATTTTCGGTAACGTTTATTAAGGCAAGTATACATTTATGATTGTACGTTCTCGACTTTGAAAGTAAGAAATATTGATGGCATATCATGAACGAACCGTTTTTACGGCATTCATAGATATATTGATGGCATATTATGAACGAACCGTTTTTACGGCATTCATATATGTATTGTTGGCATGTAATGAACGAACCGTTTTGACGGCATTCCTACATGTAACGGCGTATGATATGAACGAACCGTTTCTACGGCATTCACATACGTCATGAGATTTTAGTTATTCCGGAATACTAGTCTTGAATTGATGAATTGATGGTTACATTTACTTTATTGTCGAAGAGTATTGTGTTTCATACTGTTATACTTGCACTAGCTATTCGACGGCTAACCCCTTTATGGGGGAAATACGTTTCATGTATTTCAGGTTCCAGGAGAGCGGACAGGTGGGTATCGGGTCGGCATGAAGATGATGGGCAAGTGTGATACTGTGTCTTGTCTCCGGTTATTTTCTTGGATTCCTCCATTCAGTGTTGTTGTACTGGAATGGATTTTTAAATACTCGAGTATTGTATTTCAGTTTCCTTGATATTCCGGCCTGTGTTGCCGAGGTATTGATTTGTGCAGTGATGTATATGGTTTCATTGGTTATGGTTTTGAATACCATTTGTATCGTCTTTCTTTCCATTGTATGTAGACCTTCTCGGTCAAGTTTATAGTTCCGCATATGTTTAGCCTTGTGGGTCCCACGGCGGGGCTCACGGCGCTGTAATATACCCTGAATAACTTGGGGGTGTTACAGAATATGGTATCAGAGCTTAGGTTTATGGATACCTAGGCTGTCGGTCTTTTGGGTCGATTGAGTCGTCATTTGCCCACAGTATCACTACTCTGCCATCATCACAGTGCGACCGGTACTTGTAAGTCCTCTCACTCTTCTTGTATTTTTTCTTAATCGTTTTGTTTATAGCTTGGTATTCTTGGGAATTGGTCACTTCGAGAATGTGCAATTTGGATTATACTTACGCACGTGTGTACCTTTCAGAATGTTGACGGAAAGTACGAAGAATCGTGGTCGTGGTCACGGACGTGAACTATTCCTTGAGATTTTGTTAAGTTGCTAATTGCGATATTGGTGTGTATCGGTATTATGTTGAGACTTTGTTTAGGAGTCGCATGCTAGTATCACGGGAGATCTTCGACTTCACAGACTTGTAAGTATGTTGTTCGGATTATTCGATAATTCTTGGTGAATTTGAATTCCCGTTGAAATGTTGGTTGTGCGAGTGATTGCAAGTTTCGAGGACGAAACTTATTTTTAAGGGGGGTAGAGTGTAATACCCTGATTTTTCGGATATATTTTTTTTCGTTTATTTGTTGGATGTCGTTGATGGATAATTGTGCTTGAGGATGATGTGAACGTATGACAATGTTGCTGAATGCGTATATGTATTCATTGTGCCGTATGATCGTTTGGTATGTCGAGATGTTGGTAGAGAATAGCGGAAAGTGGCTAAGTACAACTACATTAGCGCACGCTACAGGGTATGCCTAGTGCGTGCCAAGATATATACTTAGCGTACGCTAAGGTGCATACTTAGCGCACGCTAAGAGGTTTGGTTACGTACGCTAAGGACCCCTAACGTGCGTAACAACTTGTTGGGTTAGTTCCGAAAGGTGGCCGATAGGTAGGCCCAGGTTGATTTTATATTCAATTAGCGCACGCTAACGCATGTTGGTTAGCGCACGCTAACACCAGATTGCCAATAATGGAATCTTAGCTTTCGGCGGGTGGACCCGGCCATGTTCGACGCGTGTCCAGATAAGGTCAGCAAGAGTTTGTCGTGTAGAGCTAGCGCACGCTAAAACCGTATTATTAGCGCACGCTAATTCCATATCGGTCAAAGGAATCCCGGTAATCGCGGATGCTTTCGGCATGTGGGGGCACGATACTGTAGCAAGTCAACGACGATTAGCGCGCGTTAAGGTCGAAGAATAGCGCACGCTACTGAGCATTTCACTGTAGCAAGTCAACGCCTGTTAGCGTACGCTAATGCATGGGCATTACGTACGTTTGATGAATTTCGAAGCAATGTAGTAGCTTCTGGACTGCCCGATAGACGAGTGCTGAGAGGCATTTTGTCCATTCTCCTTCCGTCAGTCAATAGAGAGAACCTTGGGAAGTACTTGAAGTTCCTAAACATTGAGAGATGATTCTCTTAAACAAGATTAAGATGGAGAGCTCGGATTTAAGTATTGTTCTTGAAGTTTTTGATGATTCTTGGAATGGAGTTCAAATTATTCTTCTTCGTGGTTAGTCCATACAAAGTAATCCTCGTATCCCTTTGATAGTGGTTCATTTTTTTTTCTTTAAGGATTACTACTTGGGAGGGAGTATGTTGGGAATCGTGTGTTTTGATGTTCGTCTTATTTCAATGTAAATGCATAAATTAGACTGTACTTTTATCCGCTGCGTGAGTATTTTTGAAATGGATTTTGGTATTTTGCCAATCAATTTTTTTTTGTAATACCGATTCCCTAAACTGAGTTTTTGGCATTTTGGCCTTGATCGTTTTGACGGTATTTGGAAAATGATTTTTTTTAGTATTTGAAAAATATTACCGTCATCGGTCTTCTTGGCATTTTTGAAATGACGTGGAAAATTGTGCTTAGCACGGTAAATCCTTGTGAGAAGGGTTTACGGCGTGTAATATTCCCAGGAGGATGCAGGGTATTACAATCTTGGTATCATGTGATAATGCTATACGAGATTTATTGGAATTGTAATAAAAGATTTCGGATGTTGATATGACTATTGAGATCTTCTTAATATGATGATAACGGTATTGTTGCGATTCTTAAGGTTGTATGAAGGGCATGATGAAGGAAATGGTAACATGGAGATATATACCTCGGATATGTTGTTCTGAACGTGATTTCGGATATTTCATGTTCTTGAAGAACTCTTGAATTATCCGAGGTGATGAAAATTTTTAAGAAGTGTTGATGTTTTGAATATGAATATGGAATATTCATATCTAGAGCTAAACTATGTGTTTGAAATAATATTCGTATAGGAATACGATTGTGATTACGAGTTTGATGAAATTATTATTCATCTCTGAATTTGGAAGCCCATACGTATGGAGCAAATATTCAAGTCGAATGATTGGATTGTTTGATAACCTTAGAATATGATTATCTATAATGTTGAACTAATTGGATGGTTCGAATTAACGATGATCATCGGAAAATTAACTACGGATTTACGAGAAGGGAACCTTGTCAATTCGTATTTAAGAATTGAGTTTGGAACCGATAACATTTAGACCCTTATTATTGGTCCGAATTGGTTGCTGATATGATCATCGGATTTCGGCTCGTATTGTGGACATGGATTCGTGAGGGTCTGAGTTGGACAGTTCGGACTGTGTTTAATCGAGATATTGTGGAACTGATGAGTTTGTGGCCTAGTTGTATTGATATTGATCGTCATCGAACCTGTTGATTATTAAGCCTTCGTTTTACAATAAGATATGATGTTTGATCGTGGATTATGACTGTTGAGTTGCGGTTGATGTTGAAGAGTTCGTAGATTAGCTTGGTCGGAATTGAGGAACCCGTAGACGAAAGCAACTGAATTGGTAACAGTTCGTGGCATTGATGTCGAGACAAGTTTTATACTTGTACGGGTCAACGAGATTAATGTTATCATGTAGGTGTACGAATGCGTGTATCATATCGAGACTTGGCCTCTTTATGATTATGTTGATATTCGGGAATTGTTTAATGCAATACCCTTCGGCAATTATGCTAAATATTATTATTATTCGTTAACGGCCGGTTTAAGGCATTGAGATTCTTTTTGACATTGATGTTGGTGATAGCCGGTTCGCGGTATCGATGTATCGATTACTATTGTTCACGATTAATGTCGTTCTGAGGCATCGTTGAATCTTTATTATCGAATGGGAACTGTTGCTATGATGTTGCGTTAGCCGACTGAAGGCGTTTGATATATTATTTTATCATCTCCATTTCGGTGGTCGGTTTAAGGCGCCGGGACATCTATTCTATCGTATAATTATTATTGATTGATTGTCCTGAAGGTAATCGAGGTATTGAATTGGGACTGTCGAGGATAGTTCCCATCCGTTGAATTATTATTGCCGTGTTGGCCGACTCAAGGCAGCACACTATTATTCTTGTGAACTCGGTAATTTTGTGATCGTTGAGGGTTGGGGATTTCCCGGACTGTTGTGTTGTGATCGTTGCTCGTGTTAATCGGTCCTTCGGGATTTTGATTCCAGGATGGTTGGTTTGGATATTGTTGGTCGTGTCGGTCTTTCATTATTCGTGCGTCATCGTTCACTTGGTGAGTCGCATGATTCGTATTGGATATGTTATCCTTTGAGTTTCGTTGTCATGTTGTATCGTGGCATATCTGGAATCATGTCTGCGTGCCGATTGGTTATGTGTAGGATTTTTAGCCCGGCACACGATGGTCATGCGTGGATGTTTCCGCATTGGACCGTGCACACGAGGCGTAGTTCGTGAGGCTAATTAGGTACATTGTCACACGTATATTCTGGATTCCGTATACGGGGTGGACATGTGCACGGACACATTTCCGGATCGGGCGTACTGTGATGTCCCTCTTGAGCTTTATTGTTTGGTCGTTCGTAGTCCATGTTGTATTGGATATGTCCGACGATTTGCGACTGGTTGTTCATACGCCGAGGGGTATGTCCGACAGTCAGGTTTGTTTCTTTGAGATCTGTATCGTGATGATTTACTGACTTTGGGTACATTCGGTTTCGAGCCATTGTGATGTATTGTTATTTCCGTTGGAGCCTTTGGGCATTGTGATTCGTATTTATTTCGACGTTGGTTTGGTTTACCTTCGGGTAATGTATTGTTGTGTTCTATACTGACGATTCGCCGTTTGGGCGTAAGTTTTCGGTCCCTGTGTATCTCATTGAGTTTTTCCTGGCGGGATAATTCTTCTCCCTACTTGTTTTAAGTTTCGGGACGAAACTTCTTTTAAGGAGGGTAGAATGTAATACCCGTAATTTCGATTTCCGGTAATTTCTTTTTTTTTTTCGGCGTAAGTCCATTTTGATGACTCGCCCATGACCGTTTCGTCATTTCGAGAATGATTAATTCTGCACTTTTTGTCATCCGAGTTCGTTTAGGTGTCGTTCTGTTGAATTCCGTGTTCTTTAGCGACTTTTCCACGTACGAGTTTGACTTTGTTAGATCACCATTAATTTTTGGAAACTCCAAAAATTCTAAATCCCTGCAATATTATAAAGCAACGAGTTAGCTTTCCAATGGTTCAAACGGTGAGCCAATCGGAGTCCAGGCGAGGGAGTTATGGTCGAAATAGCTAAGTCACTCTCATTTTCCAGATTCGGCCAAAACCGTCTGTACCCTGTGCCGCGGCACACTTCGGCTGAGCCGCGGCACACTGCCGAGCCCTGGGAGCAAATTTTGGGCCTGTGCCGCGGCACACTTCGACTGAGCCGCGGCACACATGACAGTCAACCCTATATCTGCGTTTTTTTGAGCGGATCACCTCATTTTTTTCCCCATTTCTTCACTTGGGCACGAGAGAGAAGGCTTGAGAGAGAGAAGTTTCTTCACCTATCACTTGAGTGTGTGATTTCTCTTCATCTCTTTTCGATTGTGAAGCTCGGATCATCGATCTATCGCGTACTCTTCGAATCATAGTGCTTGGATCTTCAAGAGGTAATTTCTTCAACATCTTGGATTTCGATTTTGTATTAGGTAATGATGTTTTGGATGTTAAAATCATGGGGTATGAAGTGATATATGCATGATTATGGACATGTTTGAGTATTCATTGGATTATTGAAAGATTATTCAAGAACACTTTGAATTTTGTGTTGGAAATTGGGGATTTTGTTTGACTTCATCCTTTTAATCCGTAGTAATTTATATTAGTGATGGATTGATGATTATTTAGGTGTATTCTATCATTTCCATCGTTATTCCACGGTTGGATTGTATTGATTCGTCGTTTTGGTTGAGTTATTAGTCGACGCCTTGAAGGTGTCCGACAAAAGGTCTAAGAGGGGGGGTTTGTGCGTTGTACGATTATTATTCATCGTACGATTGTTGATTTATCATTGATATGACTTAGGGACGAAATCCTTGTGAAGAACTCAAGTCGGAACCCTTCCGTTCATTGTCTTCTTCGTTGTTCAAGCTTCCCGGTCGAACCGTGTTCTTCGGGATTTTCGGTAACGTTTATTAAGGTAAGTATACATTTATGATTGTACGTTCTCGGCTTTGAAAGTAAGAAATATTGATGGCATATCATGAACGAACCGATTTTACGGCATTCATAGATATATTGATGGCATATTATGAACGAACCATTTTTACGACATTCATATATGTATTGTTGGCATGTAATGAACGAACCGTTTTGACGGCATTCCTACATGTAACGGCGTATGATATGAATGAACCGTTTCTACGGCATTCACATACGTCATGAGATTTTAGTTATTCCGGAATACTAGTCTTGAATTGATGAATTGACGGTTACATTTACTTTATTGTCGAGGAGTATTGTGTTTCATACTGTTATACTTGCACTAGCTATTCGACGGCTAACCCCTTTATGGGGGAAATACGTTTCATGTATTTCAGGTTCGAGGAGAGCGGACAGGTGGGTACCGGGTCGGCATGAAGATGATGGACAAGTGTGATACTGTGTCTTGTCTCCGGTTATTTTCTTGGATTCCTCCATTCAGTGTTGTTGTACTGGAATGGATTTTTAAATACTCGAGTATTGTATTTCAGTTTCCTTGATGTTCCGGCCTGTGTTGCCGAGGTATTGATTTGTGCAGTGATGTATATGGTTTCATTGGTTATGGTTTTGAATACCATTTGTATCGTCTTTCTTTCCATTGTATGTAGACCTTCTCGGTCAAGTTTATAGTTCCGTGTATGTTTAGCCTTGTGGGTCCCACGGCGGGGCTCACGGCGCTGTAATATACCCTGAATAACTTGGGGGTGTTACACACGCATTATCAAGCGCAACATCAACACCAACCATATCTATAGGATTCACATAATCATTTACGAAACACACCAATCACAGAACACACACGGTTTTGAAAGAGAGCCTTTAACGAGGCTAACCGAATCTTTTGAATGTTCATTATGACAACCAAACAAACACATTTAGACGATCACCGATCATCATATCCACAAAACAATAAATGTATGGACAAGGTACTTGCCACAAATAATCACAAACACGGAGAATCGGCCGAAGGAGGATGGCACGAACCGACTACGAACCCGCCGACTTTGCCGAACGCCAACTCACGACAATAAACTACGAAGGACAATAACAATAATGAAAATTAATTCCATAGCACGACCCAAAGCCGCTGAGTTGAAGGAACAAACGACAAAAGTTCAAATGTGTTCATCATAACCTTCACCAACATACGTTTATATAATAAGTAATTCATTCATAATCTTCATAATTGTAATACCTAAGAATTTTGAATCAGAATTTTTGCCTTTTAAAAAGTGTTTGATGCTGAGTAAGGTTATTTAATTGATTAGTATTCATAACGGATGGTTTTGAAACATGATTTGTTGGAAATAAAACGCTGCGAAAGCGAAGTTGAGAAAATTTGATAAAAGTATTTTACGCATCCACGAGCACAAAACCTATTTAGGCATGCTAATTAATTAACTACTAAAATTAATAAGCAATTTAAATACTATTTATTATTTAATAAATAAACTTGTTGGTAAATTCAATATCCTAATCTAGATCAAAAGATTATCGGATACTTACCTCTTGAAGCGTAATAGTTGCTACCTTGATCTCTTCCTCAAAATCTTCTAGAGTATGATCCCACCTTAATCTGGACGTTGTGTGGGCAACGATCTACCGAATCTTGCTTGAACTGTAGGGATGGATCGGCCGAAATATTTTCCTCTCACAACTCAATATTTGTTTTCTTCAAGTAATTCCGATTTTTAGCAAGAATTAAAGTATTATCTCAATTGTGGAATCAAAGACACAAGTCAAGATCCACAATTAAACACTAAGAAGAAAAATCGAAACCCTTGTGTTGGATGTATATTGTCACGGCCGAACCCCCCCATAAGTCCTATTTATAGGCTTTGGACTACTCTAGGGATCTTAAGGAGGATTAGGGTTAGGACTCCTAGTGCAACCCAACTTTCTATATTAATCCCTTCCTCATATGGTTGAGTTTATTAATATCAATTCAATCCACTAAAGAATTGATATTGCACCTCCGACCTAAATTTCAATTTATAAAATCGGGCTCCTTATTTAAATATAGTATTTTCCATGTTTAAGATATCGAATGTCCATTAATTTATTTAAGCTACTAATAGCTTCAATTAATTAATTTCTTATCCAAGGGTAGTACTACTCGAACTTTATTATTATATCAAAATTAAATCCACCTGCATGGTTTAATATAATTATCATTATCGAGCTCCTCAAGGGGACATCATCAACCCGCGTGAATCGGGACACAATTTCTAGTTATAATAGTTGTCATATAAATAATATTATTGCCCAAGATTCGAAGCATATTGAGTCAATCATTGCGACTCTCACTCATGGATAATTAAATATTATATACTTAGAATTAAAGAAATAATAATTATTTAAGATTTACGTTCTTCTTACAGTCAGTACAGAAGACACTATGTCACTTTGATCCAGTTCAATGTATGCAAATACGCTAATACATGCTAATAGTGAAGACCAACTAATCTCAAGCATACATCACAACCTTTCATATAATTTGTCTAGTAATTATATAGGTTATGAACTATTATATTATTTTATAAGGCACCGATAATGTGATGTTTCGTATGAGAACAACACACCACATTATCTATAATATAAAATAATTAAACATTTCATTTGCATAACCATAATGTGAATAAATATGCAAAATATGTGACCAATGTAATTAGTATTCTCATAGGTAGTTATAGGAAATAAGGTAATACCAGTATAATGTATGCTTTTCCATATACAACCCGAACATGATTATGGTCTTGGACCATTTAAAATGCAAATGGGGTACCATAAGCGTTAGTAAATATAAGGATGAACATTTTTTGTTGTGTGTTGTGCACACGGGTCGATTTTGAATAAGTACCACCATCACATATGAACTCCAAAAGTTCTTAAAAGTATAAGCAATCAAGTTATCTTCACAATAGTATAAACAACAAGTCATTCTGAGTCCGAATGAAGGAGATATGATCAAATCAGTGGAGACTATTGCAATAGGTATGTTAACGTACGTTAACTTGGTATATAATGCACGTTAAGATACCTGAGAGTAGTCTATAAAGACAAAACTAGTTACATATGTTAGCATAAGGTTAAGTACGTAAGGGTGCAGTTATATCGGTATTTGGGATTCATAACCTCTACAAACTCATATTACACTCTTCTCCCTTGAGATAATAGCGGATTTGGAACTTTTTTTATCGATTGCTTTCGTGGGATTCTTCAATCTCAAGGTAAGATAGTTTGATCTTCAACCTTGGTCGATTATGTGGTGAAGTTGTAGATTATCTCCTTTTTCAGTATCGTCCTTTTCAACTTCAACAATTATTATGTCTTTTTCTTTTTCTCCTCCTTCTTCCTTTTCTACTCTGTCTTCTTCTCCAAGGGTTTTATCTAGAGATACACCCTCCATGATATGAAGGATGAACTGGTCCATATTTCGTTTAAAATGGGACATGAACCAGTTCTCCTGAAGTAACAATAGTATATCTGTCTCTTGACAGAAAAGCATGAGAAGTTGCTCAGTAGCCTGGGGGTGTTCCCAGGTACTTCTCTCAACAAACTCTTTTAATTGAGTGAAGGAAAGAGATTTTAATTCCTTCCGCTTTTCAAAAATATTGATAAATGAAAACTTGAGAGTCTGTTGTTTTACCATCTTCAATTGATTGGAGTTCAGGTTCAGAGGATTTTTCTCCCTGAGGTTGAGATAATATCCAGCCTCTGGATCAATAGAGTCCTCGGCCTCTTCTTCCTCAGTAACACTTGGGAGTGTTAAGAGAGGAACTATCTCTACCACGAGCTCTAAGGAGTGAGCAGGTTGATCCTCAGATGCAGCTGGTGCAGGTGATATGATCATCTGCATATAGTCAGGTTGAGCTGCAATTGGTGCAGGTGATGTGGCAGGCTGAGGTTCTTCATCTTCTACTGGTGCAGGTGCAGGTGATCTCTGCACTTCTTCTTCTTCGCCATCAGATGGATAGTCCACCAAGCCTCTCTGCTTCTTGGGGGACCTATCTGTAGATTGGGTGATGTGGACAACCTCCTCTGTTGCAGGTAACTTCCTCTTTAATAGCTGAGACAGAGGAAGGTTGTCGATGTCGGAGTCACCTGCAGGTAACTTCTCAACTGTAGGTAATTTCTCATCTGCAGAAGAGGTTGAGGTTATCTCCTATATAGGTAACTCAGATGGGACTTGGTCGGAGGCATCAAATCAAACTTCGTCTGAGTCCATAGGTGCTCTGTAGGGAGAGTCCCATTTGTCATCTCCCTCAAAATCTTGTCCACCTTCCTCTGATCGCCCAATTTCTTCGAAGTTTATTGGTCCATGTGACCAAGTCTTTTGCTGCCATGGAATATGTCTGCAGCACCCTTCGCCTTTCCAAGAAACTCTAATATCCAACTGATCTGGGTTCCATAGGCAAGTTTCTGTTTGAACTTCTTCTCCTCTGCATTCCAGCTCACTGTGTTCACCTCTCGAACTAACTGCCTGTATATGTAGTCAGGCTAGTTAATCCTTTGATGCTGGATAAGTGCTCCCATCACAATAAACTTGGCAGATGATAACTGATCATAACTGCTGGCCATGCCCATGACAATCTTGTTTATAATGTCAAGGACGTATCCATAATCCTTTTTCAGGTCGCCTCTCCTCATTGGAAACTTGACCTTGTTGGGTTGTTCTGGTAATTTTATTTCATACCAGGTTTCAACAGAGCTTTGTTTTAGGGCTTCTACTGCAATGCCCCTATTCTCCATCTTGAATGCGTCAGCAATGGTCTGAGGTGTGAAGGTGACCTCTTCTCCGAAAATCGAGCTCGTGATACAGTGTTCTGTGACTTGTGCCTCCTTGAAGAAACAAATGATTGCTTCCTTGAACAACTGCTTCGGATTGATGTCTAGGAAATGGTAGATACCATTTTTCTTCATCATTCGGATGATATGTCTCATCATCAGTGTCCGCCATGTTTGTCTCCAACAAACCTTCGAAATTGACTATTATACTGAAAAAGACATGCTCCTTCACCATCTTGAGGTTGACTCCTTCGAAATACTGGGTAGAGTCCATTTATGCAAAAATAATAGGCTTTTCGATTGAGTGTAGTGAATATTCAGAGGGTTTTTTTCTGCTTTAGAAAACTAGGGTTCTTAGAGCTTGAAGACGGTAAAGTTTGTGAAATGGTTTCTGCCACCTTAAATACCCAGTTGAAAGGACTCTTTGAATTTTAATAATTAAATAATCAAGCGGCGGTCCGATTTTTGATAAATAAGGAGTGATGGTTAAACTTGATTGGACGTCGTGGAGGTAGTGTGATCATTTGTTTGTCCACGTGTAAATAAATTATAAGTCGGTCAAGGAATGGAAAACTTAGTTGATTGACCGTTTGACTTCTTGTTTGTTCTGCATCAGGTAAGTTGTGTCGCTTGTGGTTCATGTCAGCTAACTTTTCTTTGTCCGTCCGATCGGGTAGCTTTCTACTTTGGTCTCTGCATCAGGTAGCTTTCTCTATCATTAGCTTTCTTGTCTGATTTCCACATCAGGTAGCTTTTTTGCATCAGGTAGCTTTCTCGTCTCTTGTCTACTTCTGATCAGATGACTTTTCTTCAGATGACTCTGCTTCAGCTCAGATAACTTTGTCTGCTTTCCGAGTAAGATGATACTTCTCTGTTCTGATCAGGTGACTTTTCTTTTTAGAGCATTCTTTAGCTAACTTTGAGAACTTCAATCAGGCACTTGATGTCTTGCTGCTGGTGCGTATGCTTCATCAAAATCTTTTTCTTTATACTTAGTATAACTTTTTGCTACCAACTTTGCTAGAATTCGTAACAAGTTCCCGCTCTTTGGAATGCCAGGTTTTTCTTTGTGCTGTTCTTCCAAACTGCTGGTTTGTCAAGAGCTTTCCTCTATTAATCTTTTTGGATTCATTTGATTGGGCTTTAGTGGCATTCTTGTTCCAAAACATGTGCCTGAACCACCTTGAGATTGCATATCATTCTTCAACCCTTGATTACGACTATGTGGTTGCAACACAGTAGTCTTATTATTTCATCTGCAATCAGATAAGAAGAGATTTGGGTACCCAAATTTGTGTGGGTCCTCTAGGGTTAGTAGTTTTCATTGAGAAGTGGTTTCTCCTGTGAACCTCGTTTCTGTATGCATCCTTATGCTCTTTGTATCCTTGGTTTGGATCATGCATATAATATGGTTAGTAACTAGTTGGATGTGGTCTGTTATGTTGTTTCCACATATTTTGAAAATTATGATTGTTACCTCTGAAAGATGTATAGTATCTAGGTCTATATCCTTGATTTGGATTGCGTATAGGATATGACTGATAGTTTGAGTGGTATGAGCCATTATAAAATCTTGGCTTAGACCTATTATGGAAGTTTTGAGGTCTCCATACCTGGTCGTTTTGAAAGTTTGGATAACCTTGAGGTTTCCATTTACCTCTCCCATTTTGAAATCTGTTTTTGGGGAGTCTTTGGTAATAAGCAGAATAATGCTGTTTTGGCCCTTGCCTAGTCTTTTGTCTAGGTGGCTATTTTGAAAACTTTGGCTGCTGCATATTTTTGAATACTGTAGGTTCAGCAGTTTGTACAAGTGTTTCTCTCTTTATGAAGGTACTTTTAGAAGTGGAGGGACTATTGGGGTTATATCTAAGGCCTGATTTTAAATAAAGTGACCTTTGGTTTATGCACAATCCATCCAAGGTTATAGATGCTTTCAATGATGTAATCTCTTTAGTTTGAGCATCTTTTATTTGTATGAGTTTTGAAAGTTCAGCTTCAAGATTTGTGAGTGCAACTGATTTTTCATTGTTCAAGGCTGTTAGTCTATCTATTTCAGCAAAAGCTAGTTTTTCAATTTCAGCCTGACTGGTTTTGAAATTTTCTGTATCCTGGCTGAGATTGTCAAAATTCTTTTCCAGTTGTGTTTTATCATTTCTCAGTTGGGTATTCTCAGTTGTTGCAGCCAGGTGTGCCTTTTTAAGAATTTCTATATCTTTTAATAATTATTTTATAGATTTGTGAAGATCAATATCTTCAGATTATCAGAACTGAAACCTACTGTAGTTTGAGGTTTAGATGTTACCTCTTCGTTAGCAAGATTGGCCATAAGGCAGTTGATTATGTCATCATCATCTTATAGGAATCCATTTGTTGATTCCATGTTCTCTTTGATCAGCTCTGTTTCTTCACACATTGCTGCTAATGTGTCCCATGTTTCTTTGGTGTTTTTGCAATGTTTGATTTTTAACATGGTGGTTTGATCAAAGGTTTGATATAAGATATCTTTGGCTCAATTGTCGAGGTTTGCCAACTTTCTTTCTTTGGAGGTCATCTCTGATCTGATCTTGGGAATTTGTCTTGGTTTCCCAGCTGCAATATTCTTATCTGTGCTGTCCTTCATGTAGATGAAAGGACCTTCTTCAAATATACTCCACATGTCATCGTGGACAGATGATAAATGTGCCTGGATTCTTATCTTCCATAAGTCATATTCATCGACAGAGAATACAGGTAATCTAGAGTGCATGTGTTGCATGTGTTCCATTATACTGACTGATTAAAATATATATTCAATATATGGATCTAGTTCTGTAAAAATTGAACCAATCTCTCTGATACCAATTATAGGTCACGAGTCCTCAGGAATAAGTCTAGAGAGGGGGTGAATAGACTTATTCAACTCTTTCCTGAATCTCAGGTGAGTTTCTCAGTTGTTATTAAGTGCAGATGACTTATGTCGACTGCAGACAGATAATGCGGAAGAAACAGCTGGTAATAATGTAGATAACAAGCATCGACTGCAGATAACTTTCTAATGGAATAGTAAATATGTATGCAGCAATTATGTATGATGTTTAAAGCAGTAAATCACACAAGCACTTATAGTGGTCTCAGAAGTGGGGTAATCATCTACTAATCCACTTCTCCAAACCAGTTGGAGATAAATTCACTATAACTGTCAACCAGTGATGAAAGTTACAATGAATTCTTCCTAGTTACAACAACTTCCAACTAGTGGAAACCCATGGCCGTTGCAACTCCATTGACTGCCTAGCACCTCCTGATTGAAAACCCATGGATGCCTCAACAACTCTCGAGCGGTCTATCACATTCCAATCAAGAACCCGTGGATGCGTTTACAGTCTCTTTACTTTCAAGAACCTCGTTCAAGAAAGCAAACCCGTACTCAAACTTTAAAGACAAGAGTGTTTGTCTTCTCCAACTTAAGAGCTTCTTTGAATATGACCGTTTAAGCTTTGCTCTTGACGATGCTATTTGTTCACTATGATTGCTTTGATTGCTTTGATCACTTGAATGTATTGTTCGCATCGTACTTTGCTCAATTCATATCCTCAAATATTGGTCCATTGGAGAGTGGACTTCTTTGTTTATCTTAGCATTCCATTGCACGGCTTGATTCCATTTTCATTTCTGACCGTTTGAAAGACTTCCTTTGTTAGCGCCATTATTCTTGTCATAAGTCTTCATAACGCGAATCTCTAGGAATATTTTATTCCTAACTTTTCGGGAATCTTTTAGGCTTGTCTCCTTACGTCTGCATGTGTCTTTCCGTGATTGTTGACTTTGAACTCCTGCTGACGTGGACTGAGTATCTTGAACTTGGCTGATATCTTGTCTGAGAACCTATCTGTTATCTCTTGGTCAAACCTGCCTGATGTGCGTCAACCTTCTCTGATGTAAGCTTCTATGATATATCTTGGTAGAAGTTCTCTGAGATAAAGTTCTGAGATAAGTTCTCTGAGATAAAGGTCTATGCTCTGAAGTTCTCTGACCTGATGAATGTTCTCTGATCTGATGGTCAAACTTCAGCTGATATTTGTTGACCAGATCTCGTCTGATAACTCGACTGTAGATGGTTTTAGTCAAACCTCTCTGATATTCTGCGTTGACCGAAACTTGTCTGATGTAACGCCTTCTTCGGAACTTCACTGCAGCTTGGTTTTGGTCAAACCTTTATGATATTTTGAGTTGACCAAAACTTCTCTTGTAATGAACTTGCCTGTAAACTTCTCTGATAAATGGCAGTTCTATACTTACTCGATTTCGTACTGATCAACATTTGATCAAGACTTGGCCTAATTTTTAAGGACTATAGAAGATACTCATTTGGTTCTTCTTTACAATGCCAAGTACATAGTGCATACATTTAAATAAATAACAAATACAGGGATGACATCATCAAAATCTAACAGGTATTCATAACAAAAACTTCATCCTAATACTCAATGTAATCAAAGGCTAATGTATCATCATCTTAAACATGGAAAACCTAAGTTCAGTCATCATAATCTTCCAAACTCGGATCTAGTTCAAGCATGATTAATAATTCCTTATAACATCATCAACATGTCCAGAACAATCTTATTGAAATGAGATAGGGGTTGAGATGATCGTAACATACCTTATACGAAGAATAACGATCACTACAAGAAAATGTGTCAAAAGTGACAACGAAAAAGTGTTTCAAAAAGTCACATTGTCTCTTTTAATGTAAAATGTGACGGTTTAGATTCGTCGCTACCATGTGTCGCATAAAACTTCTTACGGATTCTATAAAATGACAAAATAACTTAGTTGTTGTATTTATTTATATGCGACTTAAACATTATCTCACTTATTCATTTTTTGTTAGTCAAGAAATTGTGTTAGAAAAATCAATATGCGAGATGTATTGTAATATCCGGTATTTTTCTTTCCCTTGTATTTTCATTTTTGGTATATTTGTCGGTCATAGTGACCCTCGTGTATCTTTCAGTATGTCCTTCCTGTCAACTGTTGAACTGTAATCTCGTTATTGTTTATTGTTTCAACTTTCCTCATATGAGTTCGACTTTGTTAGATCACCATTAATTTTTGGTAACTCCAAAAATTCTAAATCTTTGCAATATTATAGAGCATCGAGTTAGCTTTCCAATGGTTCAAACGGTGAGTCAATCGGAGTCCGGACGAGAGAGTTATGGTCGTTTTAGCTCACCCGCTCGTTATTGGCGATCAACGCCGGCCGAACTTCGGCCGTGTCGTCCGACACGGCCGTGCCGTACTCGTCGGAAATGCCGAAAGTTTCTGTCTCAGGACCCGACCGTGTCGTCCGACACGGCCGTGCGAACTCTTCCGGATAAGCGAGAACCATCGCTGACACGCCCGACCGTGTTCGGGACACGGTCGAGTCATGCCGAGTCATTTGTCGGACGGGTCACTATCGGAGGGCCCTCCGCGCGACCGTGTCAAGCGAGGACACGGTCGAGTCCTGTCGGCCAGCTGTGCGACACGGCCGTGCCCGATCGGCACGGGCCGTGTCCGGCGAGCGATCGCCCTATAAAAGGCCCTGCAGACGTTTTTCTTGCCATTTTTCACCTTCTTCTTCTCCTCTTCCGCAGCTGGGCGTGTTCTAAGCTTGAAGCCATGTTGTTTAGCAACATATCCATGGAGTTCCTTGGGTTATATCATCAATCATTCGTCCGATATCATCCCTTGATCCAGCGAATCAAGGTTAGATCTTTAGAACCCTACTTTTGGTAAAATTGGGGGTTTTCATGTTTTTGTCCGATTCGTTCCGTTTTGTCGATTAATTCATGATGAATATGATTAATCTTGTTGGTATTCTTAGTTTCCCTACGGATTCATGGTATATTTCGTGATTTTTACGGAATCGAGAGGGTTTGGTTGTGGTCTGCCCTCGTTGTTGTTTATATACGAATATACATGAATCGTAGGCGGGTTTTCGGGTGTATTCCAATTCCGTATTCATTTAGAAATGGTTGTGATTGTATTCTTAGAATCGTTAGGTTCGGTTTCATTGGTTCCTAGCGTTAAATCGGTGACTTTCCTTTAGTTCGTTGCGTCGTCAATAATTCAAGGCAAGTAATTCTTGGAAACCTTTATGCTTAACGTGAAATGGTAATGTATATTGTGTGTGCTTTACTCACCTCGGGAGGGTCCGACGGGGCCTCGAGGGAATCTATGGCTTCGTCCTGGATTCATGAGTTTGATTCGCTAGCCAGCTCGGGAGGGTCCTTAGAGGCCTCGAGTGGGATTCGTGGCTTCGTCCCGGTCCTAGGCGACGTGTGGTGCTTGATTTGTTTTATGAATGTGGCCAGCTCGGGAGGGTCCTTAGAGGCCTCGAGTGGGATTCGTGGCTTCGTCCCGGTCCTAGGCAAATAAATTGTTTGACTGTTTAATTCTGGAAAAAGACACGTCTTGTTTTGGTTTTCGAAATGATATTGGTGCATGTACTATGAAATGTGTAAGCGATTGGTTTGCCTTGATTACTTGTACTAGCGTAATTGCTAACCCCTCTGGGGACCCGTTTTGGGGAAATTCTTGTTATGGATTTCAGGTTATGATTATCCGGACGAGCGGGCACCTGGACAGTACGAGGATGTTGGCCAGGGTCGTTGACATGTGCATTTGGGTCTTTCTATTTCTTTCGTCCATTTCGATTTGGTTGTTCTCATAATTGTAAACTTATAGAGTGTACTCGCGAGTACTTAGGCCTTTTATTTCAAACTCCGTATTGTGCTACTTTTAAATTGTTCCATTGTTGGTTGATGATCATTTCGCCGGTTTCTCCGGGCGTAACTTTTTATGTCTTATAATTAAATGTGTGTCCTCGCTAACCGGGATGGTTAGTCGAGTGGAATTTTCTTGTTTGTAGCCTGGTGGGTCCCATGTGGGGGGTCCACGGCGCTGTAATATACTCTGAATATCTCGGGGTGTTACATGTATATACATCACAAGTACTAGTTTGTGAGACTATATTTATGTTGCGTATAATAGATTACAAGACAAACAATTGTGCTGCAGTTTGCTACTTGCGACACTTTATATCTATTGTGATTAGTAACATGTGAGACTTTACTTATGTCACATGATATAATATGCAAGACTTAGTTTTTGTCACAATTAGTACTATGGGACACTTAACTTTTGTTGCATAATATAGTTCACGAGATACGGAACTGTGTTACCATATACTTTACACGAGAGATTAAATTTGTCACCATTACTAACCAGTGAGGTTTTCGTTACATTGCATATCATCTTCGTTACATTGCATATCATAGTTTGGGAGACATAGAATTGTGTTACAATATCCCATATGTAAGATTTAATCAGATGTCACAATTGCTAGTATGCGGGGCTTTATGTATGTTTTATATCTTAATTTTCAAGAGACATAATATGTTACATAAGAACATATGCAAGGCTCCAATTTCCTTGCATGACCTAGTTTGGGAGACATAAAATTATGTTATAATATTCTAAATGCAAGACTTCACCAAAGGTTACAATTACTATAATGTAAAGCTTTGTATATGTTTTTTATCCTATTTTCCAAAAGAGATAATATGTTACAATAAGTCAAATGTAAAGACCATGCTAATTTCTATCACAAAACATTGCTTTTGATACATCCACATTCGTAGTAAGAAATAATATTCAAGATCGTTATATAGATCTCAAATAATAACATTAAAGGCTAACTGATAAGATCTTTATTATAATACTCAAATTCTGAATAAAATTTATACTATAAATATTATTCAGAAATTAAAACAAACGCAATCTCAAATAGCTAAAAACCAAACTGTAATAATATGATGCCTAATAGTTTACACCAAATGGTGTATCATCATTCAAATTCATAAGCTTCATTGTTCTCTTCATAAGCTTCATTGTCATGATCGTCACCATCTATATCTCCACTGTTGTGATAAACCTCATTTATCATATTTGCATCATTGGTAAAATATGTACATTCTTGGGGTAATTTCTTGATCAATACTATTCACATTTGATGTCAAACTATTCACAGTTGATGTCAAGTTCTCCACATTTTGTGTTTCCATGAATTTTGTGTTTTGTGATGCCAAACTATTCACATTTGATGTCAAGTTCTCCATATTTTCACGAAGACTAGTAACTTCTAAATTTACTTGTATATTAGAGGATGCAGATATTGTCGGGATCTCAAGCCGAGGAAAAGATCCTAAGCCCCGAACTCTTTTGCCCTTCCTCCCACACTCATCCGCCATAATTGAAATCTCTTCTTGTGGGCTGACTTCTATAGTTTCTGGATCACTACCTTCGGGTGCCTCAAGTGCCAATTTATCCTTCAACAACTTCTTCTTTTCTTTCAACTTTTCCTACAATGTATAACCAAGTAAATATAAATAGGAGTTCCATAGAAAAATAATAATAATAATAATAATAATAATAATAATAATAAAGGAAAACATTCAAATGATCCGACATAGGTCCACATCACTTACAAATTTTTCGTTTGCAACATCATTAACCTAATTACCCTAAGAATCTTGATACATATTTCCCCAATTTTTGATAAAAGACAAGGGATTACTCTCCTACAATATCAAAACTCCCACTCATTAGAAACCAACAAGGTAAACGTTTAAGTAGCTAGTAATGCCAAAGTTGATCGAAAATCATTCTTTTTTACCTGGGCAGCTATTAAAGTATGTTGTATGAAAGGCATAGCACCACCTTGATGCGTAACTTGTTGCATTTTTCGGCTTTCTGCATTCTTCTTGCATTTTTCCTATATAAAAGAAATATATATATATATATATATATATATATTCTACGATTTCATTTTATATTGTTATTTCACATTATAACCTCCAGGCCTCAACTTCAAAGTAATAAGTAATTCTCTGAGAAGAAATTACATACAATATATTTTGCATCAGTATAGAGCTTATCACATAGCCAATACCAATCTTCACTTGATCTAGTACCCTAAAGTTCTACAGGGGGTAGTGTTGCTCGTCCATGCGCAGTTGTTCCACATTTAAGATAATGATAATGTAGCCTCCACTTGAACTGTGTATATGTTGTGCGCATTCTAGCATTGATATATAGTATAACATTTGGATGGTATAGGTTCACCACATAATGTACCTAATATCACATAAATTTAATTTATTAGGCCAGCAGAAAAAATACATGCATCAAATCCACTGTATAGAATAAACTTACAGTCAGCCCTTCTCTTAGTTGTCTCTTAATGTCATCATCAATCTCGTGCCAGCCTTTGTTGCATACTGGAGCTATAATCCTAACTTCAATTCCTATGCTTGTGGTGAACTTTTTATTAGTAGCTGGATTATTAGGAATCCAAAGTTCCTGGTTGAAAACAACCTCCACTCTTTTGTTCCCATTTGTTGAAATCATCTCTATAAATCTCTCCCCAATTATTATTCCACGTTTTCTTTTCAGTTTGAATTTGATAGTGGAATCGTCTTTAGCACATAAATGTAGGAAAAAAACAATACATTAATATGAGCTCATGATCATATATATTATATCAGATAATATAAATTTAATTTATATTGAATATATGAATTAGATATGAAACACCATTACCGGCAGCCTCGTGATTAATTGTTTTCTCCAAACTTGAAAATTGATTTGCGGGTTTTGTGGGTGAGACATGAGTTGTCTGACGTGCCTCATGATCAAGAATTGTCTCCGAGCTTGGCAATTGATTTGCTTGTCTACTTGGGAGATTTTTTTGTCCCTTCTTGTAGTGACTATGTTGGGAGTGCATTTTCTACCCTTTTTCTTGTGATAATCCTAGGAGCTGATGCCACTCCAGGTACTGGTGTTTATATTAGATTTTGTAGTGCTTTTGTGCGTGCTACAATTGTTGATTTCAGGAGACTTCCTGACTTCTCTCCAAGGCCCACAATAGGTGACTTCTTCATCTTCTTTCTTGGGCCTCCTTGACAAGTTTGAGATACCATCTATATTGTTTTTCAAAGAGAAATATATCTTAGAATAACAATTCCATGCTGTAACACACCCAATCCGCTCAGGGATATTACACGCCGTAGAACCTTTCCTCAAGGATCTACCAGGCTGGTAACGACAAACGAACAACTCGACAATGCCTTTAAGGCTAAAAAGACTCAGTAGACCGATTTAGCCTTTCAATAAATACATACAACTCAATTACAATACATGCCCACGCAGGGGTCGAATACAACACACTCCGTCATAACGGAAAGAATCTTGCAATGGAAATAAAATGCAACTAAACCAATAACATCATACGGATCCTCGTGTGATTAGTATCGTTCATCTTTCATCATCCTTCGTGCCGAACCTGTGCTATGCTCCAAAACCTGAATGCAAAAACAGACATCCACCCCCCGAATACTCGGGGGTTAGCAAAACTCCACTGTTTTGCTAGTGCAAATACAAAGTGCAAATACGAGCCATATAATTCAAGTTCCACGAATAACAATAACCAGGGATCCTCAAAGTTCCAAACGTAACGAAAAGCACTTCCCGAGGCATAAGTTTGGTAAAAAATTCCAAAACCGAAAGATCACAAATCAAGGGAAACAATTTATAAAACAGTTTAAAATGCCATCGAGAGTTTTAATAGAAAACAATTTAGGATTTCCGAATCCTTCTCTTTCCAAAATCAACAGGGGTCACAGCCCAAAGGTTTTGTTTTCGCAAATAGAAAGCCGACAACAATTCACAGGGCCAGAGCCCAATATCACGTGTCCTCGACGGACATAAAAATCAACAAAACATAATCGCGCACGCGCATCGCCTAGGACCGGGACGAAGCCACAAATCCCACTCAAGGCCTCGAAGGACCCTCCCGAGCTGGCTAGCGAAACAAATCACAACATCTCACGGTTGGATCAATCACTTGTTGCATCCTGGCCACATGATCGCATGCCATGTGCCACCGTAGATTAACTTTGGCGCTCACGGTTGGATCAATCACTTGTTGCATCCTGGCCACATGATCACATGCCATGTGCCACCGTAGTTTTTCTTAGGCTCTCACGGTTGGATCAATCGCTTGTTGCATCCTAGCCACATGATCGCATGCCATGTGCCACCATAGGCCCCGCCCACATCCACACAATCACATACAGCACAATACAACACATATATTCAAATAATTCACCCAGAGGCATCAAACACTTAGCAAAACACCACGTCAAACCATAACGCACCGAAAAGAAACCATATACGTCCACACGCAATACCAAGTGCAACATCAACACCAAACATATCCATAGAATTCACATAGTTCACAAACCACACCATTCACAAAACACACGCGTTTTGAAAGAGGGCCTTTAACAAGGCTAATCAAATCTTTTGAAAGTTCAATTCAAACAACCACACAAACACATTTAGATGATCACCAATTATCATATCCACAAAACAAGAATCATATGGACAAAGCCACGCAAGTATCCCGACGAACACGGCTCAACCGGAAAGCTTCGAAACGCCCAATGTTTTCGAAAAGGAATACGACAACGAACGGAAGGGTTCAACTTGGTTTTTTCGCAAGAAACTCGACCCTAACAACATATAATCCATAAATCAACAATCATACGACGAAGGATAATCGTAGAACGCCCGAAAACTCCTCTATGACATTCTACCGGACACCTTCAAGGCGTCGATCAAGAACTCGACCAAAACAACGAATCGATACGATCCAACCATGGAATAACAAGGGAAAAGATATAAAACATCTAAATAATCATCAATCTATCATAATCCTAAGTTAAATCGGATTAATCGGACGAAAACAACCAAAATACCCAAATTCCCCAAAACTAGATTTCTAGGAAATCTGACCTGATTCGGTAGATCGGAGGATGTTATAGGATGGATGATTGATGATATGAACCTCAAAACTTCATGAATTTATTGTCCAACAACATCTCTCCATGATGAACTAATCTCCAGCCGCGGAAGGGAAGAAAATGAGTGAGAAATGGCTGAAGAAAAACGCTGTCAGGCCTTAAATAGGCCGACTGCCGGCCGGGTTACGTACGTAACCGGCCATGGCTTACGTACGTAACCGGCCATGGCCGAACTCACTGCCTGGAAATGCCGGAAGCGTTACGTACGTTACCGTCCAGGGCCTTACGTACGTAATCGGCCTTACGTACGTAACTGCCGATCACTACCGCACGTTACTCGGCGGTGGCTTTGGCGAGCATGCCCGGCCATGACTCGGCCGGGACCAACTCCGACGGCCCGAACGACCCCGAAACCCAAACCTGAGTACGAATCGAAGATACGGTTACGAAGTACTCGCAAAGACGAATCCGAGCACTAAGAGAACACACGATTCCGACCACCCGAAGGCTCGAAATTCGACAACGGAAAGTAATTACCCCAAACTTTGGGAAATTACGAAAATGGCCCAAAACGCCCGAAAATCACGAGACGTGATCGAAACACCAAGCCAAAGCTCGCAACATGAATATTAACATTAAATGAACTTACGAGAAAGTCCAAACAACAGTTTCGGACGAGACTCGCAAGAATCGAACTCAAGTGCGGAAAAACCGCTAAAAAGCACGGAACTCAACAAAACAACACCGAAACGAGCTCGGATGACAAAAAGTGCAGAATTAATCATTCTCAGAATGACGAAACGGTCATGAGCGAGTCGTCAAAACGGACTTCCGCCGAAAAAAAGAAATTTACCGAAAATCGAAAATTGCGGATATTACATTCTACCCTCCTTAAAAGAAGTTTCGTCCCGAAACTTAAAATAAGTAGGGAGAAGCAATATCCACTGTCAGGAAAACTCGACGAGATACCCAAAAATCGAAAACTCGCGCCCGACGGCGAAACGGTGCAAGAAACGCAAAGGAACATACGGCGTGAAAACACGCTCCACGACGACCAACACAACGCCACCGATAGAGAAATAATAAAACCAACAAGTGACAAGCGTCATCAAACAGGTAATACAACCAAGTTGATTATCCGAACAATCATAAAACACAACGAACGAAAATCAATATGATTGACCACCCCAACGGTACATCAATCAAAACGCGAGGAAATCGCTGAAGAAATACGGAATTCCACCGCCCAAGGGTTGAAAGATCGAAAACGAGACAAATTTCCCGAATATAAGGAAATTAGGAAGGAGTCTGAATGCTCAACAATTACGAAACGAGATCAACAAAAACCGAACAATCAAGCGATCGAACCACAACGGTCGAGACAACAAAAATCGAACAATCATGTTCGAATCACGAAGAACAATAAAATTCAAACAACAACTCTCAGGTTCACGTCTCGGCTCGAGACAATATATGATCCGGTAAAAGCAACAAGATGTGATTCACATAAGATCCATAGGAAAGGGAATAGCAATTGAAAAGTCACAACGACAAACGAGTAATTTCAAAACACCACACTCGTTCGATCAACAAAAGAAAGGGATAGGGCAAGCTCAGAAAATGTTAAAGAACATAAACGAGTCGACAGAGTCGAAAATATAGAAGTTCCAAATCCGATCCACTTCGAATAAGAGAACTAGTAAAACCAGATGATGTCACTTCCGAACAAGGTTCTCAAGAATCGAACCGAACTCGAAAAAGTCACAGCGATAACCAGATTGACCCAAAACAAGATCACAGCTCGTTCGAACGACGAAACCGAAATACAGAACAAGTTCAGAAAGTATCAACGAACACGAGTGAGTCGATAGACTTGATAGAGAGAAAATGCGGAAGTCAAAAATGATACGGACATTACATTCGACCTCTTATAAAAGAAAGTCGTCCCCGCAACTCACAATAACGGAAACAAGGTGACAGCACAACAAGCAACCGACAGAAACATCCTTCAAAGGCCTCTCAAAGCCGATTCTGATGACTGTGCTGAAGCGCGAACTCCAAAAGTCTCGGTAGTCAATTCGCAAAACTGAATTCGGTGTCCCTCGAGTCCACACTTGAAATGTGTTACTGACGAGAAGGACAAATTTACACATGCATGCCCCGGCACATCACGGTTGAAATGCCTCGGCTCGGCATACCGAAAATACAAATGCTAGATACAATGGGGCATAACGTCGCAAAAAAACATAGGGGAGATGCCAACTCAGCACAACAAGGAATCATAATACATATCATATACAACGATTATCATCGTAAAATAATACACACAAACACTACAGCAACGACGGTATCGTTCGGCGACCTCAACGGCCCGAACAATAACCAGCACATAATTACAAACATTATGAAACAATCACATATGTACACAAACATACAAACCCAAGCTTTAACAGCTCACACAGGTGCGATAACACGCAAGCCACCACGAAATGACAACATTAAGGATCGTCATCACACCTCTCACAAGGGCTAACAAAATATATGCGTGGCGAACGACTCGACGCTCACGCCACCAATTCAATCACAATTCGGGGTTAACACCGTAACGAAAGTTCGAAAACCATACACGCATTTCCGGTCCGCAAACAGGAATGATAGGTTTTAAAAACGAAAACCACCTTTTGAAAACAGTTTGGAAACAACAGTTGATCTTGAGTATCATTTTACAAAAAGTAGTATAAACACCATTATCGAGACTTTGAAAATCATCTTGCGTTTGAACAAAAATGAGGACACCTTTCTTTTAGTGAAAAACTTTCAAAAATATTCGACCCTTGGGTCTAAGCAACTGCATTTGAAAATATCTCAAAATATTTTTGGTCCTCAACCGGAAAATTTTTGAAATGTATTGCGGCATTAGAAAACACCTTGAAAACACCGCAAGAAAATAATTCGTTTTAAAAGTACGTCTCGAATTTTAATTTTCTAAGATACTCAAGGTTTTCGAAAATAATTCAATGCCAAAAAGGACGATGCCAAAAAGGCTAGAATGCCCAAAAATTTCAGGTAATCACACGGAACATCATAGCGCTGTGGGTCCCGCGTCGGAACCCACCAGGCTAAAAACCATTTACAAAAATGCCAAAAAGGCCGATGACGGTAATATTTCAAAAACTCACAAAAGCCATTTACAAAATACTAAATACCGTCATAAGAATTTTGCCAAAACGATCAAAGCCATAATGCCAAAAACTCGGTTAAGGGAATCGGTTTTCGAAATAAAACTCAGTCGGTAAAATACCGAAAGCCATTACAAAAGAACTCACACAGCGGATAAAAGAAATAAAGTCAAACATGCACAATCCAGCAACGCTACTCCTCATATGAATGAAATATGATGGTCAAATAACCACATATCAAGAAATCAAAATCCATAAGAGGATTCCATCGATTAACTCATAATCATAAAAATAGCTCGTGTCACACGAGGCACAACACAAAGAAGGGAGACTTACATCCACAGGTCGCACGAAGATGATGATCGCCCACGATACTAATCACGACCAACAAACTCAGACGACGCGTCGCGACACGACTCAGTCAGATAAAATCCGACGAGACAAAAACTCAATAGACACCACTGACCCGACAGCCTAGGTTTCCACAACCTAAGCTCCGATACCATTTATGTAACACCCCCAATCCGCTCAGGGATATTACATGCCGTAGAACCTTTCCTCAAGGATCTACCAGGCTTGTAACGACAAACGAACAACTCGACAATGCCTTTAAGGCTAAAAAGACTCAGTAGACCGATTTGGCCTTTCAATAAATACATACAACTCAATTACAATACATGCCCACGCAGGGGTCGAATACAACACACTCCCGTACAACGGGGAAAGAATACTGCAGCGGAAATAAAATGCAACTAAACCAATAACATCATACGGATCCTCGTGTGATTAGTATCGTTCATCTTTTATCATCCTTCGTGCCGAACCTGTGCTATTCTCCAAAACCTGAATGCAAAAACAGACATCCACCCCCCGAATACTCGGGGGTTAGCAAAACTCCACTGTTTTGCTAGTGCAAATACAAAGTGCAAATACGAGCCATATAATTCAAGTTCCACGAATAACAATAACCAGGGATCCTCAATGTTCCAAACGTAACGAAAAGCACTTCCCGAGGCATAAGTTTGGTAAAACATTCCAAAACCGAAAGATCACAAATCAAGGGAAACAATTTATAAAACAGTTTAAAATGCCATCGAGAGTTTTAATAGAAAACAATTTAGGATTTCCGAATCCTTCTCTTTCCAAAATCAACAGGGGTCACAGCCCAAAGGTTTTGTTTTCGCAAATAGAAAGCCGACAACAATTCACAGGGCCAGAGCCCAATATCACGTGTCCTCGACGGACATAAAAATCAACAAAACATAATCGCGCACGCGCATCGCCTAGGACCGGGACGAAGCCACAAATCCCACTCAAGGCCTCGAAGGACCCTCCCGAGCTGGCTAGCGAAACAAATCACAACATCTCACGGTTGGATCAATCACTTGTTGCATCCTGGCCACATGATCGCATGCCATGTGCCACCGTAGATTAACTTTGGCGCTCACGGTTGGATCTGTAACACCCCAAGATATTCGGAGTATGTTACAGTGTCGTGGACCCCTACATGGGACCCACCAGGCTACAACAAGCGGGTACCCCTCGTCTAACCATCTCGGTTAGCGAGGATACACAATCAAATAATACATCATGTGAAAAATACACCCGAAGCAACCGACGAAATGAGCAACCATCGACAATGTAGCAATTTAAAATAATAGAACACGGGGTTTAAATTGAAAAGCCTAAGTACTCGCGAGTACAGTCTATCAGTTTATAAATACAGAAAACAACCAAATCGAAGTGGACAAAAGAAATAAGTAAACCCAAATGCACATGTCAACGACCCTGGCCAGCATCCTCGTATTGTCCCAGCGCTCGCTCGTCCGGATGATCATAACCTGAAATCCATAACAAGAATTTCCCCAAAACGGGTCCCCCAAAGGGGTTAGCAATTACGCTAGTACAAGTAATCAAGGCAAACCAATCGCTTACACATTTCATAGTACATGCACCAATATCGTTTCGAAAACCAAAACCAGACATGTCTTTTCCGGAAATAAACAGTCAAACAATTTGCCGTGGGAACAGGGCTATACCATTGTTCCCGCTCCGTGATCCCTAAGGACCCTCCCGAGCTGGCCATATTATAAAATAAATCACGCACACGCATCGCCTTGGGAACAGGGCTATACCATTGATCCCGCTCTGTGATCCCTAAGGACCCTCCCGAGCTGGCTAGCGAAACAAACTCGTGAATCCAGGGCTATACCATTGGATTCCCTCCGTGATCCCGTCGGACCCTCCCGAGGTGAGCAATCACACACAATATACATTACCATTTCACGTTAAGCATAAAGGTTTCCAAAAATACTTGCCTTGAATAATTGACGACGCGACGAACGGAAAGGATAATCACCGACGAACACTAGGAATCAACGAAACCGAACCTAACGATTTGAAGAACATAATTACAACCAACTCTAGACGAATACGAAAATGGAATACACCCGAAAACCCGCCTACGATTCATGTATATTCGCACAAAAATGACAACGAGGGCGGACCACAACCAAACCCTCTCGATTTCGCAAAACTATGAAAATATACCATGAATCCGTAGGGAAACTAAGAATACCAACAAGATTAATCATATTCATCATGAATCCATCAACAAAACGGAACGGATCGGAAGAAAATCCCAAAACCCCCAATTTATCGAAAAGTAGGGTTCTAAGAGATTTACCTTGGATTGATGATGAAGAACACAAGTAGGTGTTGTTAATCTACTTCAAAAACTCAAGGTAGAGGATGCCTGAAATAATCGAAGGGAAGAATCGCTCGGAATTCGCCTGGAGGGGTTCTGCGTCGCGGGGAGAGAAGAAATGAAGATGATGTGTTTATCTGGGTCAACTCCCTGGTTTATATAGCCAGGGAGTGTTAGCGCGCGCTAATCCTCAAGGTTAGCGTGCGCTAACGGGGTAAAATTACAGGCCAAAAATAGTTAGCGTCCAGTCCAGTAGCCAGATTTCTGGCCGTTAGCGTGCGCTACTCGAAACGTAGCGTGCGCTAACAACCACACGGTAGCGCGCGCTATTGACCAATAGCGTGCGCTACCTGGACATCAGCCGAGTCCAGAAGCTAACTGCCCAAAACTCACCTGACCCGTTAGCGTGCGCTACCATACGAGCGTAGCGTGCGCTAACTGGCACCTGACCGAGTTCAGTAGTAAACTGTCCAGTACTGGACACTCACGCTAGCGCACGCTACCGGGTATCATCAGCGTGCGCTAGTCTCCCGACCTTAGCGTGCGCTAGTCTGCGTAGCGTACGCTAATACGCCAATCCAGAGGGCTGGAGAATAGCACTGCCACTCCCAGGGCTTGCTCCCTAGCGCGCGCTACGAATCAGTCGTAGCGTGCGCTACTAAGGGGCCCCTAGCGCGCGCTATGCAGAACAGATAGCGTGCGCTAGGTTATGAAATATAAACGGTTCACAACACCGGAATATGAACGAAACATCAAACGGAACGCCTCAAATCGTATCAAAACATAGAATGGATCCATGGCAACCCCGAAACAGCGGTTTCGCATAACAATAACGAGTCTCAAATCAATAGATGATGGGAAAGATATACTGTAAGGTACATGAGGGTCACCACGACCGAGAAATACGCCGAAAAAGAAAAATACAAGGGAAAAAAAAATGCGGATATTACATTCCACCCCTCTAAAAACAAGTTTCATCCTGAAACTTAAGAAACAAACAACTCAGGGTACCTAGCACGCATGCTATCCTCGGTTTCCCAAGTTGCCTCCTCGACACCGTGTCTCGACCACTGCACCTTGACCAAAGGGATGGTCTTATGCCTCAGTCGTTTCTCCCGATGCTCTAAAATCTTCAAAGGACGCTCCTCAAAAGTAATATCCTCGGCAACGTCAATCTCCCCATAGTCGATGATGTGACTAGGATCCGGGACATATTTCCTCAGCTGGGAAACATGAAAAACGCTATGAACATGACTCAGGGCCGGGGGTAACGCCAAACGGTATGATAACCCACCGACTCGCTCGAGAATCTCGAAGGGTCCAATAAATCTCGGACTCAACTTCCCCTTCTTCCCGAAACGGAAAACTCCTCTCGTCGGAGACACCTTCAGCAAAACGTGGTCTCCCACCTCGAATTCTAAAGGTCGACGACGGACATCGGCATATGACTTCTGTCGACTCTGGGCAGTCAACATCCGTTCTCGAATCAATTCTATCTTCCGCCTCGTCTCTAAAACGACATCCGGTTCGGTCCCGACCAAATCGGACGCCTCATTCCAACAAATCGGCGATCGACATCGTCGCCCATAAAGTGCCTCATACAGTGCCATCCGAATCGACGCGTGCCAACTATTGTTGTACGTGAATTCGATCAATGGCAAATGCTCCTCCCAGTCGCTACTCCAATCGAGGGCACAAGCACGCAACATGTCCTCGAATGTCTGGATAGTGCGTCCCGACTATCCATCTGACTGGGGATGAAAAGAGGTACTCAAATGCAACCGGGTGCCTAACGCCTTATGCACCGCCTGCCAAAAGTGCGATACAAAACGGCCATCACGATCCGAAACAATAGACTTCGGAGTACCGTGAAGTCTCACAATCTGCGCGATAAAAACACGAGCCAACTTCTCCGGGCCCCAAGTGTCCTTGATGCCCAGAAAATGTGCCGACTTGGTCAGACGATCAACAACCACCCATACCATATTCATGCCCGACCCCGATCTCGGCAAACTCATAACAAAATCCATCGATATATCTTCCAATTTCCATTCCGGAACGGGAAGTGACTGCAATAACCCAGCCGGTCGCTGATGCTCGATTTTGACCTGCTGACAAGTCAAACATCTCGCTACAAACTGTGCGACCTCCTCCTTCATATCATTCCACCAGAAATTCCTCCTCAGGTCCTTGTACATCTTACTCGAACCAGGATGAACGGAATAAGGTGTAGCATGGGCCTCACGCAAAATACTCTGTCGCAACTCTGGATCGTTCGGCACACAAAGCCGACTCTGGAATCTCAGAACACTATCCTCGTGAATCACAAACCCAGGAGACTTTCCCTTAAGAACGTTCTCTCGGATTTGAGTAATCATCGGATCCTCTAATTGCTACAGCTTAATTTCATCGATCAAAGACGACGAAATCTCTAAAGCACAAAGTTGCCCGACAGCTCCAGGCAACAAAACCTCAACATCTAACCCGATCAAAGCCCGCCGAAGCTCAGACTGAGGCGTAAGGACCTCAAGTGTTCGCAACGCAGTCGGTTTCCGACTCAAGGCGTCGGCCACGACGTTCGCCTTACCCGGATGATAAAGGATTTCGAGGTCATAATCCTTAATCAGTTCTAACCACCTCCTCTGCCTCATATTCAACTCCCGCTGAGTAAATATGTATTTCAGGCTCTTATGATCGGTAAAAATCTGACATGTAGAGCCGAAAAGATAGTGACGCCAGATCTTGAGTGCGAACACAACTGCCGCTAACTCAAAATCATGAGTAGGGTAGTTCAGCTCATACGGCCTCAACTGTCTCGATGCATAAGCAATGGTCTTGCCGTGCTGCATCAATACGTACCCAAGACCCTGACCCGAAGCATCGCTATAAACGGCGAATCCCTCGTTGCCACATGGCAACGCCAAAACCGGAGATGAAGTCAAACGCTTCTTCAGTTCCTCAAAACTCGACTGTCTCTCGTCATCCCAGACGAACTTCTCGGATTTCTGGAGCAACTGCGTAAGTGGCCGAGCTAGTTTTGAGAAACACTCGACGAACCTCCGATAGTAGCTAGCCAAACCCAAGAAACTACGGACCTCCTTCACATTTGTGGGCGGTGCCCAATCCAACACTGCCTCAATTTTCTGCGGATCCACACGAACTCCCTCGGCTGAAATCACGTGACCCAAAAACATCACTTCCTTCAGCCAGAACTCGCATTTCGAGAACTTCGCATAGAGTTGCTCGGTCCTCAAAATGTCTAACACTATCCGCAAATGATGGGCATGCTCTTCCTCATTCCTCGAATAGATAAGAATATCGTCAATGAAGACGATGACACACTTATCCAAATACTCGATAAAGACTTTGTTCATCAACTGCATGAACACCGCCGGCGCATTAGTTAGCCCGAAAGGCATAACTACGAACTCATAGTGTCCGTATCTCGTCCAAAAAGGCTGCACGCTTCGGACTCCTTCACCCGAAGCTGATAGTACCCCGACTTCAAATCAATCTTCGAGAATACCGCAGCTCCCTGCAACTGATCGAACAAGTCATCAATTCTCGGCAAAGGATATTTGTTCTTGATGGTCACCTTGTTTAGTTCGCGATAGTCGATACACAAACGTAGTGAACCATCCTTCTTCCGCACAAACAGGACCGGTGCGCCCTAAGGCGAGGCACTCGGTCGAACATACCCCGACTCAAGAAGCTCACTCAACTGCTTCTTCAACTCTGCCATCTCTGAAGGTGCCATGCGATACGGCGCCTTCGAAATCGGAGCCGCGCCCGGCTCTAACTCTATAGCAAACTCAACCTCACGATCTGGTGGCAATCCCGGTAACTCGTCAGGAAATACATCAGGAAACTCATTAACGACAGGAATCGACGAAAGCTCGACTCCACCATCCTCCGCCTTCAAGGCATAGCACCAATAACCAGTACACCCCTTTCGCAGGAGACTCATCGCCTTCAAGGCATTAATGACGAATTTCTGATTTCCCCTCCTTCGCCCGCGAAGGAGTGCTCTGCCATCCTCGGCTAACATGGTGATGATCCTCGTGCGGTAGTTCATGATTGCGCCATGCCGCTCGAG
Organism: Orobanche coerulescens; assembly: GCA_033398695.1. Taxonomy (NCBI): domain Eukaryota; kingdom Viridiplantae; phylum Streptophyta; class Magnoliopsida; order Lamiales; family Orobanchaceae; genus Orobanche; species Orobanche coerulescens. Next base: position 10,436,806 of record CM065817.1, read on the forward strand.
CCAATCATCCCCGAGAATCAAATCCTCACCCTCAATATTAACGACAATAAGATTAGAGAGCCAAGCTCTCTCACAAATAAACACAGCAGTCTCGGACCTCTCGATCACCGACAATTCTATCACCGCTAGGAAGTTTAACGATGAAAGGCTCGCAAGGTGACAAGCGATCGAGACTCAAACGGCGTACACACTCTAGAGAAATGAATGAATCGTAGCACCCGAATCGAAAAGCACACCGACGGGATGGAAATGAATATGAACGGTGCACTGCCGCGAGTAGTCTGGATCATCGGCCCTCCTCATCTCATAAATACGTGGGCGAGCGAGCCGACATCGAAGCTCCACCCCTAGCGGGCTGACCCCGACCCCTACCTCGGCCGGTACTCGGTGGAGGCGGCGGGCAACCGAGCCCCGGTTCACACTCGGCTCCATAGGTCTTGGGTGAGAAGAACGGCACCGCGGTATCTGAGCTGATCACAAAAAGAAGCCTTGTGGCCCGACTGACCACAAGTATGGCAATTTAAAGGCGGACGAGGACAGTCCCGGTTCTTATGACCCGAAAAGCCGCAGTTAAAGCATGTGGGCTCACGAACGGGGTTCCGCGGCACCGAAAGCTCCCGAAGCAGCCGAACCGCCCGTAGGAATATTCGCAGCTCGAGATTTCTGCTGGCCTCCACTCTTGGGACCAGAAAAGTTTCCGACCGACTTCTGTTTCTTGCTCTCACGAGCCAAATCACTCGCCGTCACTAACATATCATAAGCGAGGGCCCTACTCTGATAATCCTTCAAGGTAGTGCAGACGAGCCCGGACATATAGTCCCAAATGGGCAGCTTCATCCTCCTGGAAAAATGGAAAATTTTGTCGCTCTCAGCGACAACTTGGGTCTTCACATAACCCAACTCCTTGTTAAAATCGGCAATAGCTTGGGATACGGGAATATCCCGTGGTTGAGCATCAAATAAAGCATGCACTCGAGCCTGTCTGACCGGCCACGGACAATACTCAGTCTTTATCAACTCCTGAAACTCGGCCCACGAAGCAACATGATCTTTAGGACCAACGGCCTCCCACCAATCCGTGGCGTCTCCCGTGAGAAAGTATTGAGCAATAGGGACCTTACGGTCCTCGGGGCAGTTGGTAGCAGTGAAGACTTTAGATATCTCCTTGATCCACCCTTCCCAGCCGATCGGGTCCGAAGCTCCCGAAAACTGAGGAGGATGCATCTTGATGACATCCTGAAGCCAGCGATCTGCTCCGCCCCGATTAGCATGGGCCTGATCGGGGTTCTGGACCACCTGAGCTATAGCCGCCATTTGGTTAACCATTTGCTGCATAACAGCCGCAATTCCAAGATCGGCGCGCTCCTGAGAAGAAGCGTGACTGTGACGGTCGCCGGTACTGCCGGCTCCTGAAGAATGCGACGTGGCTGCCCCACCGGCTGCCCCACGCCCTCGGCCGCGCCCATGACCACGACCACGACCACGACTACGGTTTCCTCCGGCATCCATATCGGTGTTAAAAGATAACAGGAGCATATCGAGGATGAGTAAGGAAGGAAAAAAGCAACTACGATGATAAGCAAAAGAGGGAGAATAACCACAGTTCAAGAAACAGAATACAGTATGAGAAAGTAAACAATCGGGTAAGGAAACTTACGAACACTGGAAGTACTGATATGCCGGCAGCGGTGTGACAATGTGCAAAACAAAACACGACTAGACCCAAATAACCGACAAGCCTAGGTATCCATAAACCTAGAGCTCCGATACCATTTTCTGTAACACCCCAAGATATTCGGAGTATGTTACAGCGCCGTGGACCCCTACATGGGACCCACCAGGCTACAACAAGCGGGTACCCCTCGTCTAACCATCTCGGTTAGCGAGGATACACAATCAAATAATACATCATGTGAAAAATACACCCGAAGCAACCGACGAAATGAGCAACCATCGACAATGTAGCAATTTAAAATAATACAACACGAGGTTTAAATTGAAAAGCCTAAGTACTCGCGAGTACAGTCTATCAGTTTATAAATACAGAAAACAACCAAATCGAAGTGGACAAAAGAAATAAGTAAACCCAAATGCACATGTCAACGACCCTGGCCAGCATCCTCGTATTGTCCCAGCGCTCGCTCGTCCGGATGATCATAACCTGAAATCCATAACAAGAATTTCCCCAAAACGGGTCCCCCAAAGGGGTTAGCAATTAAGCTAGTAAAAGTAATCAAGGCAAACCAATCGCTTACACATTTCATAGTACATGCACCAATATCGTTTCGAAAACCAAAACCAGACATGTCTTTTCCGGAAATAAACAGTCAAATAATTTGCCGTGGGAACAGGGTTATACCATTGATCCCGCTCCGTGATCCCTAAGGACCCTCCCGAGCTGGCCATATTATAAAATAAATCACGCACACGCATCGCCTTGGGAACAGGGCTATACCATTGATCCCGCTCCGTGATCCCTAAGGACCCTCCCGAGCTGGCTAGCGAAACAAACTCGTGAATCCAGGGCTATACCATTGGATTCCCTCCGTGATCCCGTCGGACCCTCCCGAGGTGAGCAATCACACACAATATACATTACCATTTCACGTTAAGCATAAAGGTTTCCAAAAATACTTGCCTTGAATAATTGACGACGCGACGAATGGAAAGGATAATCACCGACGAACACTAGGAATCAACGGAACCGAACCTAACGATTCGAAGAACATAATTACAACCAACTCTAGACGAATACGGAAATGGAATACACCTGAAAACCCGCCTACGATTCATGTATATTCGCACAAAAATGACAACGAGGGCGGACCACAACCAAACCCTCTCGATTTCGCAAAACTATGAAAATATACCATGAATCCGTAGGGAAACTAAGAGTACCAACAAGATTAATCATATTCATCATGAATCCATCAACAAAACGGAACGGATCGGAAGAAAATCCCAAAACCCCCAATTTATCGAAAAGTAGGGTTCTAAGAGATTTACCTTGGATTGATGATGAAGAACACAAGTAGGTGTTGTTAATCTACTTCAAAAACTCAAGGTAGAGGATGCCTGAAATAATCGAAGGGAAGAATCGCTCAGAATTCGCCTGGAGGGGTTCTGCGTCGCGGGGAGAGAAGAAATGAAGATGATGTGTTTATCTGGGTCAACTCCCTGGTTTATATAGCCAGGGAGTGTTAGCGCGCGCTAATCCTCAAGGTTAGCGTGCGCTAACGGGGTAAAATTACAGGCCAAAAATAGTTAGCGTCCAGTCCAGTAGCCAGATTTCTGGCCGTTAGCGTGCGCTACTCGAAACGTAGCGTGCGCTAACAACCACACGGTAGCGCGCGCTATTGACCAATAGCGTGCGCTACCTGGACATCAGCCGAGTCCAGAAGCTAACTGCCCAAAACTCACCTGACCCGTTAGCGTGCGCTACCATACGAGCGTAGCGTGCGCTTCGCTTGGCACGAAGTTCGGTAGTAAACTGGCCCATCGATCTTGGACACTCACGCTAGCGCACGCTACCGGGTATCATCAGCGTGCGCTAGTCTCCCGACCTTAGCGTGCGCTAGTCTGCGTAGCGTACGCTAATACGCCAATCCAGAGGGCTGGAGAATAGCACTGCCACTCCCAGGGCTTGCTCCCTAGCGCGCGCTACGAATCAGTCGTAGCGTGAGCTACTAAGGGGCCCCTAGCGCGCGCTACGCAGAACAGATAGCGTGCGCTAGGTTATGAAATATAAACGGTTCACAACACCGGAATATGAACGAAACATCAAACGGAACGCCTCAAATCGTATCAAAACATAGAATGGATCCATGGCAACCCCGAAACAGCGGTTCCGCATAACAATAACGAGTCTCAAATCAATAGATGATGGGAAAGATATACTGTAAGGTACATGAGGGTCACCACGACCGAGAAATACGCCGAAAAAGAAAAATACAAGGGAAAAAAATGCGGATATTACAGGATCAATCACTTGTTGCATCCTGGCCACATGATCACATGCCATGTGCCACCGTAGTTTTTCTTAGGCTCTCACGGTTGGATCAATCTCTTGTTGCATCCTAGCCACATGATCGCATTCCATGTGCCACCGTAGGCCCCGCCCACATCCACACAATCACATACAGCACAATACAACACATATATTCAAACAATTCACCCAGAGGCATCAAACACTTAGCAAAACACCACGTCAAACCATAACGCACCAAAAAGAAATCATATACGTCCACACGCAATACCAAGTGCAACATCAACACCAAACATATCCATAGAATTCACATAGTTCACAAACCACACCATTCACAAAACACACGCGTTTTGAAAGAGGGCCTTTAACAAGGCTAATCAAATCTTTTGAAAGTTCAATTCAAACGACCACACAAACACATTTAGACGATCACCAATTATCATATCCACGAAACAAGAATCATATGGACAAGGTACTTGCCTCAAAATCAGCACGCAAGTATCCCCACGAACACGGCTCAACCGGAAAGCTTCGAAACGCCCGATGTTTTCGAAAAGGAATACGACAACGAACGGATGGGTTCAACTTGGTTTCTTCGCAAGAAACTTGACCCTAACAACATATAATCCATAAATCAACAATCATACGAGGAAGGATAATCGTAGAACGCCCGAAAACCCCTCTATGACATTCTACCGGACACCTTCAAGGCGTCGATCAAGAACTCGACCAAAACAACGAATCGATACGATCCAACCATGGAATAACAAGGGAAAAGATATAAAACATCTAAATAATCATCAATCCATCATAATCCTAAGTTAAATCGGATTAATCGGACGAAAACAACCAAAATACCCAAATTCCCCAAAACTAGATTTCTAGGAAATCTGACCTGATTCGGTAGATCGGAGGATGTTATAGGATGGATGATTGATGATATGAACCTCAAAACTTCATGAATTTATTGTCCAACAACATCTCTCCATGATGAACTAATCTCCAGCCGCGGAAGGGAAGAAAATGAGTGAGAAATGGCTGAAGAAAAACGCTGCCAGGCCTTAAATAGGCCGACTGCCGGCCGGGTTACGTACGTAACCGGCCATGGCTTACGTACGTAACCGGCCATGGCCGAACTCACTGCCTGGAAATGCCGGAAGCGTTACGTACGTTACCGGCCAGGGCCTTACGTACGTAACTGCCGATCACTACCGCACGTTACTCGGCCAGGGCTGGCCTGGCCCGAGCATGCCCGGCCATGACTCGGCCGGGACCAACTCCGACGGCCCGAACGACCCCGAAACCCGAACCTGAGTACGAATCGAAGATACGGTTACGAAGTACTCGCAAAGACGAATCCGAGCACTAAGAGAACACACGATTCCGACCACCCGAAGGCTCGAAATTCGACAACGGAAAGTAATTACCCCAAACTTTGGGAAATTACGAAAATGGCCCAAAACGCCCGAAAATCACGATACGTGATCGAAACACCAAGCCAAAGCTCGCAACATGAGTACTAACATTAAATGAACTTACGAGAAAGTCGAAACAACAGTTTCGGACGAGACTCGCAAGAATCGAACTCAAGTGCGGAAAAACCGCTAAAAAGCACGGAACTCAACAAAAACGACACCGAAACGAGCTCGGATGACAAAAAGTGCAGAATTAATCATTCTCGGAATGACGAAACGGTCATGAGCGAGTCGTCAAAACGGACTTCCGCCGAAAAAAAGAAATTTACCGAAAATCGAAAATTGCGGATATTACACATGCAAGCAGTAGTCAATCCACCCTCATTCATATATGTTGTCGAAAAAAAATGACATAAGTTTTATACTTTGATTCAATCTGATTCCACCTACATAACACATATGCAGCCAATAAAAAAAGACATGGGTTTTATACTTTGATTCAATCCGATTCCACCTACATATCATATATGCAGCCAATAAAAAAAAAGACATGGGTTTTATACTTTGATTCAATCTGATTCCACCTACATATCATATATGCAGCCAATAAAAAAGACGTGGATTTTATACTTTAATTCAATTCGATTCCACCTTCATATCATATATATTGTCGGAAAAAAACATGGGTTTTATACTTTGATTTAATCTAATCCCACATTCATATATATTGACGAAAAAAAGAACATGGCTTTTATACCTGCAGAGAAAGTCCAATCCCACCTTCATATCATATGTATTGACAAAAAAAATCGATGTTATACTTTGATTTAATCCAATCCCACAAAAAAACATGCGAATAACAATGGATTTTATACTTTGATTTAATCTAATCAATTAAACTAATCCAAATTTCACCAATATAGGAACATAAAATTCCTCACTCTAAAACACATGAATCCATAACTCAGAAGACAAACAGACTACAAATATAAATACAAATAACAAATTAAGATATAGGGCCTTACAATGTAAAGATAAGGAGGATGTGTTGTGAAGCAAACTGGAGAGGCGATTACTTATGTGATACATGTCACAAGCCAGCTTTTATAGACTTCATTTTGTTTGGCTCGCCTAATTTTTTCCAAAATCCCGCTCAATTTTTTTTCCATTGCGCGCCAGAGAAGAAGAAGAAGAAGTAGGGTAAATTTTCGGTGCCTCTTGGAGGAAGAACGAGATGGTTTGGGCTCGTCCAATTTTTTCCCAAATCCCCGCTCAATTTTTTTCTATTGCGCGCCAGAGAAGAAGAACTAGGGTAAATTTTCGGCGCCTCTTGGAGGAAGAACGAGATGGTCTGAGAAGTAGGGTTCTGGCCTGCAAGTGGAAGGAAGACTTTGAGATTATTATTTTAGATTTTTTGGCTGAAGATATGGCTTTTTCGTTAAGCCATTAAAATTATTTCAAAAGTGGATAGTTATCTCCACTAAATATTAGGACATAATTTTGTATATTAATTTTTGTAATGAGAATATATTTACGTATGGAATTTATTATTTACATAAAAATACTATCTCTTTTTTAAACAGTATCTTTTTTTTTTAAAATTTACATTTGGATGAAGTATATATAACCACAATTCATAATATTACTAGTGTACAGACCGCCGAAATTCGACGGTATATTACTTTACATTGTAATTTATAAGTAAAAAGCTAAAAATAATTTAAGATTTTGTTAGGGTTCAACCACTCGGAATCATACCGCAGCTAATAAATAGAAATGATGAGGATGAGATTCAGCCACTCGAACTCATTTAGAATATATGTACTTATATCCATATTAAACACGATTGAAAGATAATTTTACTATTTATTACAACTCAAAATTTATATAGTAATGTGATGTAGTGGATGAGATTGTTATTTTTTTTTTTGGAAAAGGGGCATTTTTGAAATATTTGAAAAATATTTGTTTGTGATTTTTGGGATGGACTCAGCCTTTTCTTATCGGAATCGGCTCACTAAACAATAGTCACGGCCTTGCGATGAACCCCATCATTTTTTGGCCAAAAAATTATGTTTATGCCCTCAATTTTGCGTTTTTCTATTTTTAGGGGCCTAATTGCAAATTTTGAAAAGTTTGTGTGCTTGTTATTTAATTCCGAAATTTTAACCCTAGCTTCCCTAGGATATACTTGTAAGACAATTATTTTTGCAGTATTATTAAATTGGAATTTTCTCTTTATTTTTCCTGAAATTCTTAGATCAATTGAATCTAGGGTTTTAGAGGGCTGTGTTTATGAAATTGTAATATAGTTGTTTCTTGTAACTTTGCTGTGTCAGTATGGTTCGGCCATTCAGACCCGTTTAAAATTTATATACTCGTATTCATCACAAACTCGGTTAAAGATGACTTTATTGGTATAATTATGAATTATATCATATTTTACACTATCTCAATGGATTATATTCTCAAATAAGATTCATATTTTGATTTGAGATATATGTCATGTTTTCCTTCACCCATAACCTTATGTCATTTATCTTACAATAAGTAATATTCTTCAAGAATATCATAGTAAATTGTGCTCCTTCTGGAGCAATAATTTTAAGTAATATAATTAAGATAGAGAATATAAAATTGTATAAAATTAAATACGTCAAATAATAAAATAAATCAGAAAATAAATTGCTTCTTGAATAATTTACGTAAATTTTTAGATCTCAAATAAATTATTTATAATAAATTTTAGGAATATTTTTTCGATTTTTATTAAGAAATTCTTAATTTTCCCATTAGTATGGAAAGTCAAGCAAGCTAAATTTAGATAAACCAATTAGACACCCATGAGTCCATGACCCGAAAATGATATATGTACAAATACAATGTGCAAAGAGTATGGGCCATTTGGCAATTAGCGGTTAGCGGTTAGCTATAGCGGATTGAGTTAGCTGTTTTGACTAGCTGTTTGAATTAGTTGTTTTGACTAGCAGTTTGAATTAGCAATTTATATAAAGTGTTTGGTAAATAATTGGTAGCGGTTAGCTAATTAAATATTTAAAATGACTAATAAGGACATTAATATATGTATTAGTATTTAAATTTAATAATTGTGAAAATAATAAATAAATAAAAATATATAAATAACATTCATATATATATATATATCCATGATTATATTTCATGTGTTTCATAATATATCAAACATTTACGTGCAAAAAATTATATATATATATATATACATAATTTTTAATACAAAACTTAAAACTTAAAGATCCAAATCGGGGATAAAATAGTATTTTCATAACTAGTTACAATCCTCTAATTGAAAAAGCTCCTCCAAGTAGCTTTTTTGAAATTAGCGGATTGGACTCAATCCGCTACTTAAATCGACTAACCACCAAACACTTATATTAGAGTATTAATCTAGTCAAACCTATAAATGAGCTCAATCCTCTAATTTCTCCTCAAACCTCTAACTCCCAAACACCCCCTATACATGAGAATACAATGAATGGAAAGAGTCTATATGAAAATTCAAAAAGTGGAAAGCTTGATGAGGGAAAAACTCGATTGCAAAAAATGCCATTTTGGTGATTTAACAGAGTTTAGGGACCCAAATGCAAAATCTGAACATCTACTAAAATTTAACGTGTATTGAATTGATGAATTAATGAAAACTCAGTTCAAATGAATTAGTGCAAACCACATCGTTACTTTCTTTGTTTCTCTCTTTCTGACTCTTTCTTTGTTTCTCCATTTCTCACTCTATCTCCACAATATCATGAGTACGCCCACCGGCCACCGGCATCATTTCCTCTCCAAGTCTTTCCCTGTCTGTACCTGACTCATCCTACCCTCTTCTACACCAGTCCGTCTGCTCCTCGTATTCTCCTGGCCTAGAGGTATTTTGCTCTTTTCATCAGTTTAGGGAATTAGACAATTATGATTTGTTTATTTGAAATCATAAATTGGAAATTGAATTATGGGGTTTCTGGATTTGTTTATTTGAAATCATAAATTGGAAATTGAAATATGGGGTTTCTAATTCTTTAGATCTTGATTGAGGGGTTGTTAGATTCATTTCAAATTGGGTATAGTGAAGTGTAATTCTGTAAATGAATAAATGGGTCTGAGAATTCATAATTGAGAATTGGAGATTAAGAAATGAAATGTTCGAAATATGTCATATGATTGCGATTGTAATTGTAAACTGTATTGTAGTACTTAATTTGACATTTAACATCAATTCTTAGGTTACTCATAAAATCAGTTGGAATTGTAATATGAGTATATTTCTCCTTTCAAGTGCAAATTGTATTTTTACTTGTTCATTAGTTTCGTTGATATGCATAGGTTGCCGATATGGATAGGGAGTGGATTAAATTGGGTTCATCTTCAAAGTATCGGTTTGCGCAGCCATATAAAGAATGGGTGAGAACGTTTATTGAGCAAGCAAAAGATCATGTGAATGAGAGGAACGAGATTTCATGCCGATGCATGAAATGCAATAATGCATATTCACATCCTGTTAATGTAGTATGTGTCCACTCGTTTATCAACGGTATGGCAACAACCTATAACATTTAGATACATCATGGGGAATATAGGGATGTACAAAGCCAAATACTACCTCCGAGTTTTCCAGTTGACGAGTTGGTCAATGAACGCAGTTCTGGTATGTTTGATATGCTCAGTGATTTGTTTCCTACAGTTGGTGCAGAAAATCCACCTGTAACCGCACCTGTAATGGGAACCGAAGATGATATATTAGGGGAGGATGAAGACAATGATACATTACATAACCAAGAAACTCAAGGGGTTCACGATACTAACAAGGTTGGTAGAGAAGATGAAGATAATTATGATAAGTTACTACGTGAAGCCCAACGAGAACTCTACGCCGGTTGTAAAGAATATCCAGTCCTTACATTTGTTGTTGAACAAGTGGAAACAAAAGTTGACAATCAGTCGACCATCAAGGCAGTCAACAAATGTCCTGTGTGCAACGAGTCGCGGTATAAGAATTGTAATATCTACAATTTTGATTTTCCGATAAATTTCTTTTTTTGGCAGGAGTCCATTTTAACGGCTTGGTTGTAACCGTTTCGTCATTCTCAGAATCATTAATTCTGCATTTTTGTCATCCGAGTTCGTTTTAGTGTCGTTTTGTTGAGTTCCGTGATTCTTAGTGACTTTTCCGCACTTGAGTTTGATTCTTGCGAATCTTATTCAAAACGGTCACTTCGTGTATCCTGTGAGTTTGTTTAACTTTGTTAGACGTGTTGTGAGCTTCGGTTTGGTTGTTCGTTGTCGTATCATGATATTTCGGTTGTTCGGGCCATTTCGTAATTTCCCAAAGTCTTGGGGAACTTCTTTCGTATTCCTCACTCCGACCTTTTTGGAGTGTCATTATGAGTTTTGGTGTGATCCTACTGCCTGTGCAGTAGGAATAGCACACGCTATGGGATAGATATAGCGCGCGCTACTTGAGATTGCTAGCGCACGCTGAGACACAGTTAGCGCACGCTAACTGGAAGTACATAAACAGTCCAGAGCTACTGGACTGGGTTGGAACGTTGATTGGTGCACGCTATGAAGTGGTATAGCGTGCGCTAAGGTGCAGCAGTAGCTTACGCTATGGTGAGGATAGCGCACGCCAACTGGTAATTCGGAGGCAATCCAGGAGCTATTGGACTGGGTCTGGAGGTCTCGTTAGCGCACACTAACACTTGTGGTTAGCGCACGCTAACAGTGTATTTAGGGCAGGAAGTTTTGTTTCGGTGCGTCGATAGCGCATGCTAATCTTAATGATTAGCGCACGCTAAGCTGTCTAGTATATAAACTGGACAACAGTCGTGAATTGTCATTTTTCCACTTCATTTCTTCTCCTCTCCGCGGGTTTGAGACGAGGGCGACTAGGGTGTGAACTTCTGATTGATTTTTGTTCCATCCAAGGTGTTTTGGGTAGTTCTAGGTGATTGTAACATCATCTAATCCGTTGTTCTTCGTCGGATCGAGGTATTTTTCCCTAGAGTTGACTTTTTGGAGTTTTGTTCTTGATCTCGATCCTAGTCCGATTTTGATGAATCGGTTGTGTAACACCCCCGATATATTTAGGAATATTACAGCGCTGTAAGTCCTTTACATAAGGATTTACAAGGCTGAAGAATTGAACAGACATTAACAGGTACAAATGAATGGAAGTAACGGAATTAAGATACAACAGTTCTGACCAAATACTGAAAATACAAATGTTGAACAAAAACTTATTAATACATCACCAAATTCAAATTCATCATAAACGACTACGTACTCGAGTACTTATTGAAATAACCGACAAACAACAGTCAAATACACCCGGCCGGAACATCACTCTGCACCCTCGTCGTCATGCAGCTCCAGTGGTTGTTTTCCCGCTCTCCTGGATCCTGAACATAAACAAAATGTTCACCCCCGAAGGGGTTAGCACAACGATGCTAGTACAAGTACCACAACATATTATTCATATCTCACGAAGAATAATAACGTAAACGACAAAAATACCAACGAGTCTTCTCCTACGAGAAACTCATAAATGATATACACAACTGATAATCACAACATGATACCACAATATACACATGGTAATTCCGACGATCCAGCGTTCACTGCCTAGAACCCACGATGATCCCATCAGACCAACCCGTGGTGGAAAAACCCGTCCGATGATCCAGCGCACGCTAGCATAGATCCCCCGATGATCCCGTCGGACCAACACGAGGTGGACATACAACAATGACATACGACAATATGTATAACATCAATACATAAAACAAATAAGGTACTTGCCTCAATTTGAAGACAGAACAATACTTCCACGAAAACGAAACACTCGAAGGTCGCCCCTCTCGATCAATCGCATAGAAAAGTTCAAACCTTAAATAAGAGAAATAACATGGAATTCATCTTAGGTCGAACGAACATCTAACCATCCAAATTACGGTTGAAAATCCATAAAACGAAAACTGTATGACTTGCATAACGTACGTTACATGTCCTCTGTAACGTACGTTAGACTTACTCGTTAGCGTACGTAAACTATGAAGTCTAGCGTACGCTAACCATATACTGACAGTTCCTCTCTGATCAGTCGACTTGGCTCGCCTGATAGTGTAACGTACGTTACGTACCAAACGTAGCGTACGTTAACAACGTAATATAACGTACGTTAGTTGCTAATCTTAACGTACGTTAATTATGCATGTCAGTTTCTCACTGGGCAGATGACTGTCTCGATTAGTGACGGAGTATTACGAAATCCTTAGTGAGTAACTTAATATACCTTCAAATATATATCATACTCATGAATGATCTACGGATTAATATCTTCAATTTCAAGGATACGAATATCATCGTAATACTATTCTCAATCTTGATTGTAATACTCATGCAAGATTTGGCTGGTCTATGGTTGATGTATTTGATCTAATATCGTCATTAAATCCAGGCTTATACTGAAGGTGAACTACTTATTCCATCTTTGTCACAACAAGGTTCAACTACGGTGTTCTAAATCATAATAATTTGATCATCACAGTTTAAACATGATACTAGGTCGCATACATCGTCAGAGTGATCTACTAGTGTGATCATAACGTCTATAACAACATAACTGCAAGGTTGGAAGTAGTATAACATACCTTAAGAGGAAGAAAATACTGAGACTATAATTAAAATCCGACTCCGGTTGCTTCAACGCCGACTCATGATGATTTCCACTCCGAAGTCCAATATAAGTAGTCTTCAATGATCAAGTAGTATCTTACAATCTCAATGATTCAATAACAAGTGATCTAAAGGTGTTAAAAGGGGCTGGAAATCTTCTGGGGACGAAATATGGTGAAGCTTAGAGGCAAAAGAACGAGATGAAATGAAATGGGGTGCTGCTCCTTTTATAACTTCCTGAGTGTTACGTACGTTAGGACTACTTCATAACATACATTACCGTCCAAAATAGTTCACTGTCCTGTTTCTGAACTTCATTACGTATGCTACACTTATCATGTTACGTACGTAACCCATATAATTTGCATACGCTACATAATGTCCATAACGTACGTTAAAGTCCGTTGACTTAAAAAGTGTCCAGGTTCATGCCGTGCGAATCTGGTGGGTATCTTGGTCGAGCTCACCTCCATTTACCCCATGTGCTAGCCAGCCTATCCAATAATTGACTGCATTACGTACGCTACGCTTCATTCATAGCGTACGTTATCATTAACAGGTAACGTACGTTAAGCTACATTCTTAACGTACGTTATCACGTACATGCATAGAGGAAATTTACATGTTGCCACACTCATGTACAAAGATACAAATACGATAATTATCATACTTCAATTATCAATATTATCATTCCAAAATAATACAGGGTTCAATATACAGATGAAATACTTCCATAAAAATACGGATATTACATACTCTCCTACTAAAAAGGAGTTTCCACCCGAAACTCAAGACGAAAATAATTATGGATATCTGGATTTCATACAATTTTCCGTTTCCCATGTGGCTTCTTCCACTCCATGACGTGACCACTGAACTTTGACCAAAACGATGGGTTTGTTCCTCAACTGTTTAACTCGACTTTCGAGTATCTTGACCAGTTTTTCTTCAAACGTCCCATTCTGAGCGACTTCGATCTCCCCGAAATCAATGACATGACTAGGGTCCGGTATATATCTCCATAACTGGGATACGTGGAATACGTTATGAACATGGCTCAACCACGGCGGCAATGCTAATCTGTATGCCAACTCTCCAACTCTCTCAAGGATCTCAAATGGTCCGATATATCTCCGACTCAGCTTTCCTTTCCTTCCGAAACGAAAGATTCCCCGAGTAGGAGAAACCTTCAGAAGTACGTGGTCTCCTGTACTGAACTCTAAAGGGCGACGGCGTACGTCTGCATAAGATTTCTGGCGACTCTGGGCGGTCAACAGTCTATCACGAATTAAAGCTATCTTCTCTCGAGTCTGCATGATCAACTCTGGTTCTGTTCCGATCAAATCGGATGAATCGTCCCAGCATAGGGGCGATCTGCATCTTCTCCCGTATAATGCCTCAAATGGTGCCATCTTAATGGAAGCATGCCAACAATTGTTGTAGGTAAATTCAATCAACGGTAGATGAACTTCCCAATCAGTTGACCAATCTAAGGCACAAGCCCTCAGCATATCTTCCACCGTTTGAATAGTCCTCTCGGATTGTCCATCAGTCTGTGGGTGATAAGCTGTGCTGAAGTTCAATTCGGTTCCCAAGGCCTTATGAACTGCTTTCCAAAAGTGAGAGACAAAACGGCCGTCTCGATCAGAAATAATGGTCTTTGGCGTACCATGCAATCGAACTATCTCCGAAATAAATACTCGTGCCAACCTCTCTGGTCCCCATGTGTCCTTAATGCCTAGAAAATGAGCTGATTTGCTTAAACGATCAACTATCACCCAAATCATGTTCATTCCAGTCTTGGTTCTCGGCATACTAGTGATAAAGTCCATCGATATGTCCTCTCACTTCCACTCAGGAATCGGGAGCAGCTTCAACATTCCGGCAGGCCGTTGATGCTCGATCTTAACCTGCTGACAAGTCAAGCATTTCGAAACATAGTCCGCTACATCTTTCTTCATGTTGCCCCACCAAAAATTCCGCTTCAAGTCCTTATACATTTTACTGGTGCCCGGGTGGATAGAATAGGGCGAACTGTGAGCTTCCTTCATAATCGTCTGTTTCAGATCGGTTCTGGAATGTCAAAACTCCATCATCATGAATTACGAATCCGGGGGCCTTCCCCTTGATCACTTCATCACGTAACCGAATCATCAGAGGATCATCCGCCTGTCTAGATTTGATTTCTTCGGTTAACGATGAAGTTATTTCCATCACGCATAGTTGTCCTTGGACTCTTTGTAACTACACTTCAATTCCTTCTCGAATCATCTCTCGTTGAAGGCTAAGTTGGGAGGTCAGAGTCTCCAGCATCTGAATAGAAACAGGCTTGCGGCTGAGTGCATCGGCCACTACGTTCGCTTTGCCTGGATGATACAAAATCTCCAAGTCATAATCCTTAATCAGTTCTAACCATCTTCTTTGCCGCATGTTCAACTCTTTCTGACTGAAGATGTATTTGAGACTCTTGTGATCCGTAAAGATCTGGCAGTGAGTCCCGTACAGATAATGCCTCTAGATCTTTAAAGCAAAAACTACTGCTGCTAGCTCCAAATCATGTGTTGGGTAATTCACTTCATAAGGTTTCAGCTGTCGCGACGCATAAGCGATCACCTTGTCATTCTGCATTAATACGCATCCGAGTCCCTGGTTTGAAGCATCACTGTAAACTATGAATCCTCCAGTCCCCTGTGGGAGTGTTAAAATCAGTGCCGTCGTCAATCTCTTCTTCAATTCATCAAAGCTAGTCTGACATAATTTGTTCCACTCAAACTTTTGAGTTTTCTGCAGGAGTCGAGTAAGTGGGCGGGAAATTTTGGAAAATCCTTCCACGAACTGACGATAATACCCAGCAAGTCCTAAGAAACTTCGGACTTCTTTCACATTCGAGGCTTCCAATCCAAAACCGCTTCAATCTTATGAGGATCTACTCGAACTCCTTCAGATGATACCACATGATCGAGGAACATTACTTCCTTTAGCCAGAATTCACACTTAGAGAGTTTGGCGTACAGTTGCTCGCTTCTCAAAAGTTCTAATACAATCCGCAAATGCTGTGCATGCTCTTCCTGGTTCTTACAATACACCAGAATGTCATCAATGAACACGACCACAAATTTATCTAAATATTCGATGAACACTCGGTTCATCAACTTCATGAATACAGCAGGTGCATTAGTGAGACCAAACGGCATCACTACAAACTCATAGTGTCCGTAGCGAGTTACGAGCTGATTTCGGAACATCAGATTCCTTAATCCTCAGCTGATGATACCCTGATCTCAGATCGATTTTAGAAAATACTGTTGCCCCTTGCAACTGGTCAAACAGATCATCAATCCGTGGCAATGGATACTTGTTCTTAATCGTCATCTTGTTTAGCTCTCGATAGTCAATACACAGTCGAAGCGATCCATCCTTCTTTCGGACAAAAAGAACTGGCGCTCCCCAGGGTGAAACGCTTGGATGAATATAGCCTTTGTCCAGTAACTCCTCTAGTTGCTTCTTCAGTTCGTACATCTCGGTCGGTGCCATACGATACGGCGCTTTAGAAATTGGTGTAGCTCTGGGTTCTAGCTCAATGGTAAATTCTACATCCCTTCGTGGAGGTAGTCCAGGTAACTCGTCAGGAAATACATCTGGAAATTCGTTCACAACGGGAATGGATGAAAGTTCCACAATTTCGTCTTCTTTCTTCATTGCATAGCACCAGTATCCGGTACAGCCCTGTTTCAACAATTTGACAGCTTTCATCGCCTTGATCAATTTTCCTGAGCTTCCTGGTTTCCGTCCCTCAAACAGAATTTCGGAACCATCGTCAGCGATCAGCGAGATATTCCTCCTTCAGTAGTTTACAATTGCTCCATATCGATTAAGCCAATCGTATCCGAGTATCAGGTCGTCTCCTTGCATTTCTATTACAATCAAATTTGAGAGCCACTCTCTGCCTCCAAATGATACAGGGAAATTTCTGGTTTCTAAGTTCCCGACAATTCTCTCTCCACTCGGTAAACCAACAACATAAGGTTCACAAGTATGAAAACCAGAAATATTCAAACGATTTACACAAGATAAAGATATAAAAGAATGCGTAGCTCCTGTATCGAATAAAACGCTAACTGGCTGGGAAAGGATCTGGACAGTACCTGATGCGATAGCAGCATCCTGATCGTCTGTTTTCCTCATCTCGTACAGACGTGGTGGAACAGATCCGGCACTCGATGTACCCTTTCGGTCCCACTGTCCTCTGCCTCGCCCACGGCCAAAATTCTGAGGCATCTGAACACTCTGCTGTGTCTGTTGGATACTGGCTTCCTTCTGGACCAGCTATGGTGTACGGGCTCTAAAACACTTTGCAGCCTCTTCACAGAACACTGCACGATGTCCCTCTCGTCCACAATCAAAACAAGTCACGGCAGGTAGGGGGTAATTCCGTCGATAGTGCCCCGTCTGGGCGCAGTTAAAGCATTTCCTGATAACATCAGTCATAGTTGATGTCGCTCTGAAGTTCTTTCCGCTCCTAACTGGGTGCGGAGGTTTCTTGAAAGAGTGAAAGGATGACTGGGCCTTGCGGGGCCCGCTATTCTTGTGTTCTGTAAAAGTACCAGAGACTTTCTGCTTCTTGGATTCTGAAAATTTCTCCACAGCTGCTTCCTTGATCTCATACGCCAACGCCTTATCCTGGTATTGACGGAGTGTGGTACATTCAAAACCGGACATGTACCTCTGAATTTCTGGTTTCATCCTCATATCGAAATGGATCATCATTTCTGCATCTGTTCTGACCAGATGTCGAACAAATGCCAGATGTTGGTTAAACGTCTTAATTGCCTGAGATACTGGAACATCTGAAGGCTGAGCGGAGAAAAACTCCCGAACCTTGGCTTCCCTCACAGGACGAGGGCAGTACTGAGCTTCCATCATCAATTTAAACTCTGTCCAATCAGCATCATGGTCTACAGGCCGGATGGCTTCCCACCATTCGGACGCTTCCCCTATCAGAAAATATTGAGAGATAGAGGCTCTCCAATCGTCTGGGCAGTTAATTCCGGCAAAGATTTTCTCCAGTTCCTTTAACCAATGGTCCCAGGTGGGAGTCTTAGAAATACCGTCGAATTTGGGTGGTTGCATCTTCGCCACCTCTTGCAGCCACCGGTCACCTCGATTTCCCATGTCCGGGATTCCTTGCTGTCTCTCTCCCTGCTGTAGTCCCACCGCCACTTGCATTCGGTCCACGACCTGGGCGAACTGAGTCATCTGGTTCACCACCTTACGAAGGATTTCTGGTACAGCAGGTTCCGGTTCGTTATTGATAGATCTCTGTGGCTCGCCTGAGCTATGACTGGCCTGATTAGAAGGCGACGCTTCCCTTTCAGCATTCCTTCGTCCGCGTCCGCGACCGCAACCACGTCCACGTCCGCCTCTCAACATACTGTAAGCATAAATACTCAATCTACAGGAAACAATATCGTTCGAATGCTCAAGTACAAGGAAATATAATATGCAAAGGACGAGATAGAGTTTAGGAACTTACAACCACCGCCCGCACGAAGACGTAGGCAGTACAGTGATGTTATTCGCGGCCGGTTACTTCAAAAGACATAAATGACCCCTATTTTAACCCAACGGCCAAGATATCCATAATCTTAGCTCCTATACCATATTCTGTAACACCCCCGATATATTCAGGAATATTACAGCGCCGTAAGTCCTTTACATAAGGATTTACAAGGCTGAAGAATTGAACAGACATTAACAGGTACAAATGAATGGAAGTAACGGAATTAAGATACAACAGTTCTGACCAAATACTGAAAATACAAATGTTGAACAAAAACTTATTAATACATCACCAAATTCAAATTCATCATAAACGACTACGTACTCAAGTACTTATTGAAATAACCGACAAACAACAGTCAAATACACCCGGCCGGAACATCACTCTGCACCCTCGTCGTCATGCAGCTCCAGTGGTTGATTTCCCGCTCTCCTGGATCCTAAACATAAACAAAATGTTCACCCCCGAAGGGGTTAGCACAACGATGCTAGTACAAGTACCACAACATATTATTCATATCTCATGAAGAATAATAACGTAAACAACAAAAATACCAACGAGTCTTCTTCTACGAGAAACTCATTAATGACATACACAACTGATAATCACAACATGATACCACAATATACACATGGTAATTCCGATGATCCAGCGTTCACTACCTAGAACCCACGATGATCCCGTCAGACCAACCCGTGGTGGAAAAACCCGTCCGATAATCCAGCGCACGCTAGCATAGATCCCCTGATGATCCCGTCGGACCAACACGAGGTGGACATACAACAATGACATACGACAATATGTATAACATCAATACATAAAACAAATAAGGTACTTGCCTCGATTTGAAGACAGAACAATACTTCCACGAAAACGAAACACTCGAAGGTCGCCCCTCTCGATCAATCACGTAGCAGAGTTCGAACCTTAAATAAGAGAAATAACATGGAATTCATCTTAGGTCGAACGAACATCTAACCATCCAAATTACGGTTGAAAATCCATAAAACGAAAACTGTCTGACTTCCATAACGTACGTTACATGTCCTCTGTAACGTACGTTAGACTTACTCATTAGCATACGTAAACTATGAAGTCTAGCGTACGCTAACCATATCTTGTGATTCCTCTCGATCGATCGACTTGACTACTTTGATAGTGTAACGTACGTTACGTACCAAATGTAGCGTATGTTAACAACGTAATATAACGTACATTAGTTGCCAATCTTAATGTACGTTAATCATGCATGTCAGTTTCTCACTGGGCAGATGACTGTCTCGATTAGTGATGGAGTATTACGAAATCCTTAGTGAGTAACTTAATATACCTTCAAATATATATCATACTCATGAATGATCTATGGATTAATATCTTCAATTTCAAGGATACGAATATCATCGTAATACTATTCTCAATCTTGATTGTAATACTCATGCAAGATTCGGCTGGTCTATGGTTGATGTATTTGATCTAATATCGTCATTAAATCCAGGCTTATACTGAAGGTGAACTACTTATTCCATCTTTGTCACAACAAGGTTCAACTACGGTGTTCTAAATCATAATAATTCGATCATCACAGTTTAAACATGATACTAGGTCGCATACATCGTCAGAGTGATCTACTAGTGTGATCATAACGTCTATAACAACATAACTTCAAGGTTGGAAGTAGTATAACATACCTTGAGAGGAAGAAAATACTGAGACTATAATTAAAATCCGACTCCGGTTGCTTCAACGCCGACTCGTGATGATTTCCACTCTGAAGTCCAATATAAGTAGTCTTCAATGATCAAGTAGTATCTTAAAATCTCAATGATTCAATAACAAGTGATCTAAAGGTGTTAAAAGGGGCTGGAAATCTTCTGGGGACGAAATATGGTGAAGCTTAGAGGCAAAAGAACGAGATGAAATGAAATGGGGTGCTGCTCCTTTTATAACTTCCTGAGTGTTACGTACGTTAGGACTACTTCATAACGTACGTTACCGTCCAAAATAGTCCACTGTCTTGTTTCTGAACTTCATTACGTACGCTACACTTATCATGTTACGTATGTAACCCATATAATTTGCGTACGCTACATAATGTCCATAACGTACGTTAAAGTCCGTTGACTTAAAAAGTGTCCAGGTTCATGCCGTGCGAATCTGGTGGGTATCTTGGTCGAGCCCACCTCCATTTACCCCATGTGCTAGCCGGCCTATCCAATAATTGATTGCATTACGTACGCTACGCTTCATTCGTAGCGTACGTTATCATTAATGTAACGCACGTCGTTAAGCTACATTCTTAACGTACGTTATCACGTACATGCATAGAGGAAATTTACATGTTGCCACACTCATGTACAAAGATATAAATACGATAATTATCATACTTCAATTATCAATATTATCATTCCAAAATAATACAGGGTTCAATATACAGATGAAATACTTCCATAAAAATCCGGATATTACAGGTTGATGCTATATGATGTTATTAATTAGGTTCTATGGGTTGTATATCCATATTTCGAGTTTGTTTAACTCGATTGACGATTTGAGTGTTCTTGGGAATTATTAGACATTTAATGTTCGATTAATTGTTTCAATTAGTTTTCCTTTGATGTTTTGAAGTGATTTCTGTTATTATTGGTCTGGATCCTCGTTGTGATAGTGTTCTCATTGTTTCTTGCGGTAGTTGTAGGTTTCGGGGCACTTCGGTCGAGCCGTGTTCGTCGGAGTATTCGTGTGCCGGTTTTGAGGCAAGTACCTTGTTCATACATTTCTTGTTTTGTGGATATGATGATCGGTGATTGTCTAAGTGTGCTTGTTTGGATGTTTGAAATGAACTTTCAAAAAATTCGCTTAAACCTCGTTAAAGGCTAACTTTCAAAACGCGTGTGAATTTGTGAATGGTGTGTTTGTAAATGATTAAGTGAATCCTATGGATATGTTTGGTGTTGATGTTGTGCTTTGATAATGTCTATATACATATATTACCTCATTTCGGTGCGTTGTGATTTGACGTTGGTGTCGTGCTAAGTATTTGTTGCCTCTGGGTGGATTGTTGGGATATCCTTAATGTACTGTGTTAAGTGGTGTGAATGTGTGGTCATAGTCTAGCCATGAAGCCGGGCGAGGTCTACGGTGACACATGGCTTGTGATCATGTGGTTAGGATGCAACAACTGATTGATCTAACCATGAGAGCCTAAGAAAATTACGGTGGTACATGACTTGTGATCGTGTGGTCAGGATGCAACAAGTGATTGATCCAACCGTGAGAGCCTAAGAAAACTACGGTGACTCATGACTTGTGATCGTGTGGTCAGGATGCAACAAGTGATTGATCCAACCGTGAGAGCCTAAGAAAACTACGGTGATACATGAGTTGTGATCATGTGGTCAGGATGGAACAAGTGATTGATCCAACCATGAGATCCTGATGACACGTGGCAAGCGATCACTGTGTCATGGATATGATTGTGGATGTATTTTTGCTAGGGTCGAGTACCTTGGACGTGTTACCGAGATTTCGTATCTTAGGTGGTTATATTTTGTTGATTTTATGTCCGTCAAGGACACGTGGTGTGGGTTGTGGACCCTGTGAATTACTGTTGGTTTTATTTGAGAAAGCAAATCTTTGGGCTGTAACCCCTTTCGGTTTTTGAAAGAGAAGGATTCGATAATCCTAAATTGTTTTCCGTTGAAACTCCCGAGGGCATTTTAAAACATTTTAAAAATTATTCTCTTGATTTGTGATCTTTCGAATTTGGAAAGTTTTACTCAAACTCTTTGCCTCGGGAAGTATCTTTCGTTATGTTTGAATCTTTGAGGATTCCTGATTATTATTCGTGGAACATGATTTGTATGACTCGTCTTTGCACTTTGTACTTGCACTAGCAAAATAGTGTAATTTTTATAACCCCCGAGTAATCGAGGAGTGGATGTCTGTTTTGCGTCCAGGTACATTCAGGTTTTGGGGAGCATAACATAGGGTTGGCACGAAGGATGATGAATGATGATCGATACTAATCACATGAGGACCCGTACGATGTTGCATTGGTTTAGTTGTAGTTATTTCCGCTACAGTATTTTCCCCATTGTACGGAGCGTGATGTATCTCGACCCCTGCGTGGGTATGTATTGAGATTGAGTTGTATGTATTAATTGAAAGACCAAATCGGTCTACTGGGTCATTTTAGACTTAAAGGCAATGTTGAGATGTTTGATTTTTGTTACCAGCTTGGCAGATCCTTGAGAAAAGGGTCTACAGCGTGTAATATCCCTGAGTAGATTGAGGGTGTTACATAAATAGTATCAGAGCTTTGGGTTGTAGAAACCTAGGCTGTCGAGTCAAGTTGTGTTTGTTGAGTCTTGTCTCGTTGGATTTTGTCGGACTGAGTCGTGTCGCGACACGTCGTCTGAGTTTGTTGGTCGTGATTAGTATCGTGGGGCGATCATCATCTTCGTGCGACCTGTGGATGTAAATCTCCCTTCTTTGTGTTGTACCTCGTGTGACACGAGCCACTTGTATGATTATTTGTTAAGTGATGGAATCTTTATGTAGATTTTGATTTCGTGACAT
The DNA here is from genome assembly GCA_033398695.1 of Orobanche coerulescens. Taxonomy (NCBI): domain Eukaryota; kingdom Viridiplantae; phylum Streptophyta; class Magnoliopsida; order Lamiales; family Orobanchaceae; genus Orobanche; species Orobanche coerulescens. The sequence continues at coordinate 10,460,048 of CM065817.1, forward strand.
GTGTTTATTTGACTCTTATATTTTATTTATATGAGGAGTGGTGTCGTTGCTAATGTATTCTTGACTGTTGTTTTTGTCCGCTGCTAATGATTTCCAAAATGATTTGCTCATTTTGCAAGTATTCTTGTGAAACCCTTATACTTAACATGGAATAGTAATGTATATGTGTGTGATTTGCTCACTCCGGGAGGGTCCGACGAGGCCTCGGAGGAATCTGTGATTTCGCTCCTGATTCACGAGCTTGTTTGGATGGCCAGTCCGGGAGGGTCCTTAGAGGCCTCGGATGGGACCAGTGCTTTCGCCCCGATCATAGACAAAAAAATTTTCAACTGTGATCATTAAGTGTTTGTTTTCCTGGAAAAGCCATCTCTCGATTTTGAAACAATTTGATGCATGTACTATGAGACGTGTAAGTGAATGACGATACATGTGAGTTTTGGGCATTCTGACCTTTTGGATTTTTGAAAATCTTGAGTATTTTAGTGAATAAATTTCGAGACCAAATGAGGTCGTGGTCGCGGCGACCAGACGCGTGATCAGGATCATGCTGCCGGTGATGTTGTTGGTATCGGTGTTGCTACTATTTTGCAGCAGGTAGCTGCACAGATGACTTAGTTGACCCAAGCAGTTCAATGTAATACATATGTGACCTAGAACATTAGTGCAAATCAGTGGCTTCGAGAAGTTGTTCGTATGACTCCCCCTCGTTTCGCTGGTGCTGCAGATGCATTGGGCTGGGAAGGTTGGATTTTCTAGTTGGGAAAGATATTCGAGGTGGTTGATTGTCCATAAGAACGACGGTCGCTCAGTATCTTCTCTACACGGAATCCGCTAACTGCTTGGAGGCTGTTAAGCCTCGGGATCGTGTTGTCACGTTGGCAGAGTTCCAGGGATTTATGAGAGATGAGTTTTGTACTAAACTAATCAGAAAGCAGAGGATTAATGAATTCTCTTCGGCGAGGCCACAAGATGTACCACTGTCTCAATCTATTATTGACTATAGCAAACATCTCAGCTACATGCAGGATCAGGTAAGGACAAGGGAAGATAAGATCTGTCATTTTAGTAGGCGAATGAAGCCGGAGATTCGTCAGTACATGGCGGGTCTCACTTGTACTTTATTGAGAGAGTATCAGAATAGGGCGTTATCCTACAAACTATTTATATCATCGACTGAGCGTATGTCTGAATCAAATAAATAGAAAACTGTTGGAAACTTTTCAGGAAATCAAGGGAGTGGGCCCCCTAGGGCTGGGACTTTGTGTCGTCATCCTAAGAAGGTTACTCGATCACGTGAACAGAGGATGAGTATTACCCCTGCAGTGAGTAATGTGAGCAGCATGGAGACATGTTATAACTGTAGTCGAGCGGGCCATACCACGAAGAATTGTCGTTCACCGTTAGTCAGCTATTTTGATTGCGGTCATTTGGGACATCGAGCCGTGCATTGCGATATGGTAGCTGAGAGGTTTGGTGATAGAGTTTGCGTCTCCACTCCGAAAGGACACGGAGATGCCTAGTGTGGATTTTGAGAATTTCGGCATGGTCGGAGTTCTTCATGGTTACGCTCGCGGATCTTGTGTGTTTAACTTCTATTTTTTCGACTGTGCGTGTTTTCTGGTCATAGTACCTTTTGTTTTATTATTGTTCGGATAATTAACTTGATTGTGCTATATGTTTGGTGATACTTAACACTTTTTGGTTTTATTATGTCTCTGCTTGTGACATTGTAATGGTTGTCGTCGAGCGCGATTTCACGCCGAATGTTTCTTTGCGTTGCTTGTAGCGTTTCGCCGATGGGTGTGAGTTATTCGGTTCTTATGTATCTCGTTGAGATGTTCCTGGTGGGATTTTGTTCCGCCCTACTTATTTTTAAGTTTCGGAACGGAACTTCTTTTAAGAAGGGTAGTATGTAATATCCGCAATTTCGATTTTTTGGTAAATTTCTTTTTTCGCAGGAGTCCGTTTTAACGGCTCGCTTGTGACCGTTTTGTCATTCTGGGAATGATTAATTCTGCATTTTTGTCATTCGAGTTCGTTTTGGTGTCGTTTTGTTGAGTTCCGTTCTTCTTAGCGACTTTCCGCACTTGAGTTCGATTCTTGCGAATCTCGTTCAAAACTGTCGCCTTGTGTATTCTGTAAGTTTGTTTAACCTTATTAGACATGTTGTGAGCTTCAGTTTGGTTATTTGTTGTCGTATCGTGATATTTCGGTCGTTCGGGCCATTTTGTAATTTCCCAAAGTCTTGGGGAACTTCTTTCATATTCCTCACTCCGACCTTTTTGGAGTGTCGTTATAAGTTTTGGTGCGATCCTACTGCCTGTGCATTAGGAATAGCACACGCTATGGGCTAGATATAGCGCGCGCAACTTGAGATTGCTAGCGCACGCTGAGACATACTTAGCGCACGCTAACTGGAAGTGCAGAAACAGTCCAGGAGGTACTGGACTGGGTTGGAATGTTGATTGGCGCATGCTATGAAGTGGTATCGCGTGCGCTAAGGTGCAGCAGTAGCGCACGCTATGGTGAGGATAGCGCATGCTAACTGGTAGTTCGGGGGCAGTCCAGGAGCTACTGGACTGGGTCTGGAGGTCTCATTAGCGCATGCTAGCACTTGTGGTCGGTGCACTCTAACAGTGTGTTTTGGGCAGGAAGTTTTGTTTCGGTGCGTTGTAGCGCACACTAATCGTAATGATTAGCGCACGATAAGCTGTCTAGTATATAAAGTGGACAGCAGTCGTGAATTGTCATTTTTCCACTTCATTTCTTCTCCTCTCCGTGGGTTTGAGACGAGGGCGACTACGGTGTGAACTTCTGGTCTATTTTTGTTCCATCCAAGGTGTTTTGGGAGTTCTAGGTCATTGTAACATCATCTAATCCATTGTTCTTCATCGGATCGAGGTACTTTTCCCATTTTTCCGTAGAGTTAACTTTTTGGAGTTTTGTTCTTGATAGCGATCCTAGTCCGATTTTGATGAATCAATTGGTGCTATATGATGTTATTAATCATATTCTATGGGTTGTATATCAATATTTTGAGTTTGTTTAACTCGATCGACGATTTGAGCGTTCTTAGGAATTATTAAACATTTAATGTTCGATTAAATATTTCAATGAGTTTTCCATTGATGTTTTGAGGTGATTTCCATTATTATTGGTCTGGATCCTCGTTATGATAGTATTCTCGTTGTTTTTTGCGATAATTGTAGGTTTCGGGGCACTTCGGTCGAGCCGTGTTCGTCGGAGTATTCGTGTGCCGGTTTCGAGACAAGTACCTCGTTCATACATTTCTTGTTTTGTGGATATGATGATCGGTCATCGTCTAAGTGTGTTTGTTTGGTTGTTTGAAATAAACTTTCAAAAGATTTGCTTAAACCTCGTTAAAGGCTCACTTTCAAAACGCGTGTGCATTTGTGAATTGTGTGTTTGTAAATGATTAAGTGAATCCTATGGATATGTTTGGTGTTGATGTTGTGCTTTGATAATGCATATATACATATATTACCTCATTTCGGTGCATTGTGATTTGCATTTGTGTCGTGCTAAGTATTTGTTGCCTCTGGGTGAATTGTTGGGATATCCTTGGTGTACTGTGTTAAGTGGTGGGAATGTGTGGTCATAGTCTAGCCGTGAATCCGGGCAGGTCTACGGTGACACATGGCTTGTGATCATGTGGTTAGGATGCAACAAGTGATTGATCCAACCGTGAGAGCCTAAGAAAACTACGGTGACACATGACTTGTGATCGTGTGGTCAGGATGCAACAAGTGATTGATCCAACCGTGAGAGCCTAAGAAAACTACGGTGACACATGACTTGTGATCGTGTGGTCAGGATGCAACAAATGATTGATCCAACCGTGAGAGCCTAAGAAAACTACGGTGACACATGACTTGTGATCATGTGGTCAGGATACAACAAGTGATTGATCGTGAGAGCCTGGTGATATGTGTCAAGCGATCACGGTGTTATGGATATGATTGTGGATGTATTATTGCCAGGGTCGAGTACCTTAGACGTGTTACCGAGATTTTGTATCTTCGGTGGTTATGTTTTTTTGATTTTATGTACGTCAAGGACACGTGGTGTGGGTTGTGGACCCCGTGAATTACTGTTTGTTTTATTTGAGAAAGCAAATCTTTGGGTTGTGACCCCTTTCGGTTTTTGAAGAGGGATTCGATAATCCTAAATTGTTTTCTATTGAAACTCTCGAGGGCATTTTAAAACATTTAATAAATTGTTCTCTTGATTTGTGATCTTTCGAATTTGGAAAGTTTTACTCAAACTCTTTTCCTCGAGAAGTATCTTTCGTTATGTTTGAATCTTTGAGGATTCCTGATTATTATTCTTGGAATATGATTTGTATGACTTGTTTTTGCACTTTGTACTTGCACTAGCAAAATAGTGGAATTTTTCTAGCCCCCAAGTAATCGGGGGGTGGATGTCTGTTTTGCGTCCAGGTACATTCAGGTTTTGGGGAGCATAACACAGGGTTGGCACGAAGGATGATGAATGATGATCGATACTAATCACATGAGGACCCGTACGATGTTGCATTTGTTTAGCTGTAGTTATTTACGCTGCAGTATTTTGACCGTTGTACGGGAGCGTGTTGTATCTCGACCCCTGCGTAGGTATGTATTGGGATTGAGTTGTATGTATTAATTGAAAGACCAAATCGGTCTACTGGGTTATTTTAGCCTTAAAGGCGATGTTGAGATGTTTGATTTTTGTTACCAGCCTGGCAGATCCTTGAGAAAAGGGTCTACGGTGTGTAATATCTCTGAGTGGATTGGGGGTGTTACAAGAATAATGATCGTCAACAGAAAAAGAAGATCCCTCACAAAGGCTTGCGATATTTCCCACTAACACCTCGGTTACAAAGACTCTTCGGGTCAAGACATACATCTATTGACATGAGATGGCAAAGTGATAAACGGGTTGATGTAGAGGGTGAGATGAGGTATCCAGCAGACGGGGCTGCTTGGAAGGATTTTGATAAGATGTACTATGAATTTGCAGAAGATCCACGAAATGTGAGGTTAGGTCTTGCAACAGATGGTTCAATCCTTTTGGGAATTTGAGAACATCTTATAGTATGTGGCCTGTGGTCTTACTTCCATATAACCTGCCCCCATGGAAGTGCATGAAAAAACCATACTCAATGTTGATGCTAATCTCTGGACCTAAGGCATGGGGAAAGGACATTGATGTATATTTACGTCCGTTGATTGATGAGCTCAAGGAGTTGTGGGAAGGTGTTAAAAATATGACAAGAAAACTGAATCTTATCTTAATATGCGTGCAGCTGTAATGTGGACAATCAATGATTTTTCGGCCCATGCATATATGTCTGGCTGGAGTACACACGGATATTTAGCATGTCCAGTTTGTAATATGGATAAGTTATCCGTGGAGCTGACTTATAAGAGAGGCTGGTATGGCCATCCACGCATATTACCTATGAATGATTTATTGCGCAAGGATACCAATAAAGATCATTTCAATGGGAAAATCGAAAAGCGACCTCCTCCAAGATAATGATGATGAAATACTTAAGTAGTTTGATTATATTATCCCAATAAAACTAGGAAAACATCCAAATAATAAGGATAGGAAGACAAAGAGGACTGAAGAAGAGCTAAGCTGGACTAAACGAAGTATTTTCTTTGAGTTAGAGTATTGGTCAAAGTTGAAAATTAGGCACAATTTAGATGATATGCATATCGAGAAGAGCATTTGTGATTCTGTGTTTTTCACTTTAATGTGTGTCCTAGATAAGACAAAGACACGTACAAAGGGAGACTTGACTTGCAAAAATTGAATATCAAGAAAGAATTGTGGGTAGATTAGGATGGAAATAGTTGTCGATTTCCTCACGTGGAATATGTATTGACACCTCCACAACGTAAACTTATGTGTGAATTCTTCAATTCAGTTAAGTTTCCAGATGGTTTTGCAGCCAACATATCACGATGTGTGGATCCAGACAAGAAGAAGTTTTAGGGTTTGAAAAGCCACGATTGTCATGTGTTATTACAAAGAATTATTCCAGTCGGAATACGAAAATATTTGAAGAAGCAAATATGCTGTCCACATGTTGATCTATCTCATTTTTTCGAACAATTATGTTCCACGACACTCAAAGTTGCAGATTTAGAGAAGTGAGAGGATGAAATTGTGCGGATATTATTCAGATTGGAGAAAAAATTTCCTCCAGCATTCTTTGATGTTATGATTCACTTAGTTGTGCACCTACCACGCGAAGCTATACTTGGTGGCCCCGTTGGATATCATTGGATGTATCCAATAGAGAGGTACTTTAATGATTTAATTTAAATTAATGTATGACTCTAATGTTATACATTCTTACTAGTTAGTTATGTAAACTGTAGGTTATTAGGGACGTACAAAAAATATGTACGTAATAAAGTGCATCCTGAAGGTTCTATTGCAGAGGCTTACATTGCATATGAATCATTAACATTTTGTTCATTGTATCTACAATATGTTGAGACAAGTTTTAATCGACCCTAATGCAAAGCTTTCTGTGTTTTCTCAAAGATACGTCCAACTAGGAAAGGAGTGATGGTTCAATTATCAAATGAACAGTTGGAAGTAGCAAACTGGTTTATATTGAATAATTGCGATGAGATTGAAAAATTCAAAAGGTATGTTCTTTTTATATTTTTTTGGGTGATATATATATATGAAAGACATAGGAAGGAATTTCCAAAATGGTTTAAGATTCGTGCTACCATGTTATTTGATCAGTGGTTACTTTATGAGGAGATTTATTCATTAGCAAATGGTCCAAATTCTTATACGGTGGAGTACACTGTATGTATTGCAAATGGGGTTCGATAGTAGACCAAATAGAGTGATCAATACCACACGACAAAAGATAGTGGAATTATGACGTGCGGATCCCATGGTGAAGCACCTTGTACTTTTTATGGAAGCTTGATTAGTGTTGTACACTTATATTTTCAGAGAGGATATGGAACATATCTTTTCAAATGTGAATCGTACAATTCTGATTCGCGGAAGCTAAAGTTTGATTATAATCTGACATCATTGAACATCAATAGAAAATGGTACACGCATGATCCTTACTTGTTGGACAGTCACGCACAAAAGGTATTTTATCTTGATGATCCAAAACTGGGACATCCCTGGAAAGTTGTCCAGAAGATTCAGCATAGTGTTTTGATCATTGAAAGCCATGTACTTGTAATACAATACAGAAAACTTTTTATAATAGTCTTTTGAATGACAATTCCCAGTTGTCTCAAAACTAGACTGATTTTAGTTTGTGTCTTACACTCAAGTGCAGACTTGTTCATTTGAATAATTTGCTTAAGTTTTGCCATCATCAAAATAGGGGGAATTTGTTAGGAATACTTTTTAGATTTTTATGATGTCATTAATGTAATTCAAATGTTTATTACTTGGCAAAAATGTAAGGAAGAACCAAATGAGTATCTTCCATAGGCCAAATTACGTTAAGTTAAATACTTGGCAAAATGTAAAGAAGGACCAAATGAGTATCTTCTATAGGCCAAATAAGTTAGGCTCAAATCGGCTGAGTACAAAGGTACAGCTAAGTACATCAGAGAAGTACAGCTGAGTCAAGTCAGAGAAGTTCTGGTCAACAAAAATTCATCAGAGATGTTTGACCAGACTGCAGTCAAGTGATCTTCAGACAAGTCATCTGATCAGACGAGTCTCAAGCAGTCAACGATAGAGAAGTCCAAACTGCAGAGAAGATGACTGTACATCAGCCAACTTGACTTATGTGAGATCAGCCAAGTACTCCAAGTCCACGTCAGCATGCGTTGAATAGTCAAATATTACGGAACGTCACATGCAAGCATGAAGAGACAAATTGGAGAGATTCCCGCAAGGATATGAATTAAAAATTCATCCAGACCTACCACTGAAGACTTTAATCTTATTGTATTCAAAAGATTCGGCACCTCACATGCAAAGTATTCACAACGGTCTAAAGATGGATTAAAATATGGGAATCCAGCCTTGCAACGTTCAGAAAAATAAACAAAGAAGTCAATTTCTCCAACGGACAGATTTGTTACAGGATTTGCAACGGCTATGAAGAATGCTCAAGGATCGACACCTATATATATCCGAAGATTTGAAGATGAGCAGTACGATGCGAACAAAACTCTCAAGCGATCAAAGTTATCAAATCAATCAAAGCAAACTCATAGCATCGTGAAAAGAGCAGTACTCAAAGTTCTTATCTTGAAGAAAGCTCTTAGTTGGAGAAGACAAACACTCTTGTCTTAAAACCTGAGTTCGGGGTACTTCACTTGTTGAAGTTGCGAGACTGATAGGCATTCGAGGATTTGAAGAATCAAGTGGTGCTAGGCAGTCAAAGAGGAGTTGCAACGACGTGATTTCCACTGGTTGGAAGTTGTTGTAGCTAAGTAGTAGAATCACTGTAATCTTTATCACTGGTTGAGAATTATAGTGGATTCATTTCCAACAGGTTTGGAGAAAGTGGATTAGTAGAAGATTACCCCACCTCTGAGACCACTATATATTTCCTGCATGTTTTACTATTTTCAGCATCATACTTAACTGTTGCATTCATTCATTACTGTTCCATTGCTTAGTCTTGTTTTCGTCATCAGCTGATTTCCACATATCTATCAGCTGAGAAACTCACTCTTCGTGAAAAATAGTTTAAGAGTTTCAATAAGTCTATTCACCCCCCCTAGACTTATTCCTGGACGACTTGTGACCTACAAGTGGTATCAGAGAAAGAAATAAGAATAGAGGAGTTAGTGGTGGAAGAAGAAGAAATTATTATTGTTGATGATGAAGAGGGGAAACAGGAAGAAAGAGAAGAAGAAAATATCTTAGTTAAAAAAACAATCTGGAGAGGAAGGAGTCGAAAAAACTTTCGAATTAGTGGATGAAGAAGAAGAAGGAGAAGAAGTTGATCAGGAGGATGAAGAAGAAAAAGAAGATGATGAAAAAGATAATGATGATGATAAAAAGGATGATAAAGATGACGATAAAAATGATGATGATGATGATGATGATGATGATGATGGTAAGGATGAAGGAGGAGAAAAAGAGAAAAGGAAGAAGGAGAGAAGGAGTTGGAAAAGAAAGAAGGAGAAAAAGAGAAGGAGCCAGAAAAGGAGGCAGAAAAGGAAGCTGCATCAGACAAGGCTGGGGAACCTGCCCGCTATACCAGCCTAGATGCAGACCTGGATGAAGACTCTAGATCCGCGACCCCAGAATAGACCTCATCTGGTATGCCAGCTGCAGACAGGAGTCTGCAGACAGGTGGGTCATCCGCACACCTACCTGCAGGTGACGAAGGCTCATGCGAGCACTCTCCACAGACATCACAAATTACACCTGTGATGACTGAGCTGATCCGACAGATTGTAAAAGACACTGTTAGATAGCTGCTTG